>JBBPBS010000738.1:9060693-9100822 GCA_037974835.1 Cicer judaicum
ATGTGAAATGAAAAAAAAAAAAAAGAAGATTGATAGTTTGATTCATGATTGTTCACTTATTTCTATATATATAATCGAAAATTTCTATTTAATAGTCTATTTTACTTAATTTTATATTATCGAAAATTATATTCATAAAAAGGTAGAAATATAAACAAATATGAAGACAAATACTAACCTATTTTTATAAGATGAATTTATTCATCTATCCTCAATATTTATTTACAAATGTAAAAATGCTGTTAGAATCACATTTTTGACAATGTTTTCATCCAATTTTTGACTATCGAAACATGGCTTGTGAAAATTTTCCGTGTTTATTAGGATTAAAGAATTGTACCAGGCACCCCCCAAATTTGACCTATCACCCTCCAGTCATGAGTAAAAGACTATTTTGTCTTCAATTACGAAAAATTGAAAGTTTCGAAATACAAAAGTAAGGAACTTTCGAAAATTTCAAACCTTCGAAATGCAAAAATCCAGAAAATTCGAAAGTTTGGATTAATCTGAAAGTTTCGAAACCCATAACCTAGAAAAGTTCGAAACTTTGCCATCCTTTTCAAATTTTCGAAACCCAGAAAACCTTCGAAAGTTTCATGTGAACCTCGAAAGTTTTAAAACCCAAAACACAAAGAACCTTGAAAGTTTCCATCATTTTGAAAGTTTCGAAGTTAAACTCGAATATGTTGAAACTTTCGAAACCCAGAAAACTTTCGAAGGAGATGAAAATTTTCGAAATGGAAAGTTTCGAAGGAGATGGAAATTTTTGAGATCGAAAGTTTCCATCATGCTGAAATTTTCGGAATAAATTAATAGTAATAAATAATAATAAATATATAGTAATAAATAGTAACAATTAATATTAATAAATAGTAATAAATTTCCTACTTAATTTAAAAAATAGTAATAAATTTAATTAATAATAATATTATAAATTTATTTTTTAAAATAAATTTTTAATTATAAATTAAAACTTTCGAAAGTTTCGATTTTTTTGAAATTTTTGAAATTCAATTACTTCAAAAATTTGAAAGTTTTAAAATGTATTTCGAAAATTTGAAATTTTTGAGTATCACATTTTAGAAGTTTCAAATTTATTAAAACTTTCAAAAATTTTGATGTTTTTAAAAACATTATAAGTCTAAGTTTTTTGAAAAAAGACAAAATGGTCTTTATGAAAAAATGGGGGTGAGAAGTAAAAGTGAAGGGGTGCACGGTACAATTCCCTTAGCATTAGGTGTTTGAATCGAGAGCAAGTTAGGCCCAATCGGCCCATCTTATCGATCTACTACAAATTGAGATCCAAATTGAGATGTTTTTATTTTTAATTTTATAAAAATATCATCTTAATAACGAAATACAAAAGGATTCAGATAATCAAACACATAAGAGGCTGATTAAGTCACATTTATTTTGTGAAAATATTTCGTTTAATTTTTAAAAATTTGTGTTTATTTTATATCTGAATAAAAAATTCTTTAAATTAATAATTATCTTTAAAAAAATATGAAATATTAATTAATTGAGATGTATATAGGAAATAATGGAAAACATTTTTTCTGATATTTTATTATTTTTAAAAATATAGACAATTATTTATTTAAAATTTTTCTTATTTTTTTATTAACAAATTAAACTAACACAATTTTAAAAATAAAATAGAAAATATAAATAAATATGGTAAATATTAGTCAAATCCCAATTTATAGTAATAGAAATATGACCCATGTTAGCACAATCTGAAAATTTGAAATTGTAGCCCCCGAGGACTAATGTGAAATTAATGCTTTGTTTTTATTTTCTTGAATTTTTATTTTTTATTTTTTCTTTAATAATGGTTATGTTTGGACTATACTGTTTCCATACGTTATGCAGCACTTTCAACTTGTAACTGCTCCTCTTTCAATTTCTCAATAAAGACACCAATTGATGCTATCATTCCCTTCGTCACTGTTGTTTTTTATACGTTTCTTAGGTTACCAAATCATTAGCAAACATATATTTATTCTAATTAACAGATGAATTAATGAAGTTTGGATAACATCGTTAATATTATTACAACAATGCACAATCATGGATCAGATAAGATTCTAACCAATTGCACATTTAACAAGTTTAAATTATTTGTTGTGCCAATAATTATTACCAATAAAATTTTCTTTTTTTGGATTCGACTTAGGGATGGTAATAAAATCTGCACCTGCGAGTATCCACTCAAATCCGTTTGATTTGAGCGGGGAAAATTCGCTTTAATTGAATGCGGATTTTCTCCGACACTAAAATTCGGAGGCGGGGGCGGGTTTGGGGTGGTGATATCCACCCCGCCCCCGCACCCGAACCTGTCTCGCAAGTATTGTTATTGTAATTTTTTTAATTTTATATACAAATATTTATTTAATATATTTAATATTTTTTTAAAATATTAAAAATTATAATTTTATCTTTATATAACATATTTTTAATTTTATTATTATTTAATAATAATTATTTTATTAGAATAAAATATGATTTTTAAATTTATAATTTTATATATTTGATTGGATGCGGATGCGGGCAGGAAAACCTGAGACCTGTTGCAGGCGGGAATTGGTGCTTAATTTTTACACCCGCTATAAAACGGGGGCGGAGGCGAATTTTTCCCAATTAGTCCAGTGCGGGTGTGGAGGAGGCGAAATCTACCTCCGCCCCGCCCCGTTGCCATGCCTAATTACACTTCGCTACCGTGAGAAAACACTTTTTATTAGAAAATACATTGCAGAAATAATTCAATGTTACATTATAATGAAATATACACAATTGAATTATAAATTGACAATTACTTTAGTTACACGTTACCATCCTTTTTTGTTTTAATCAACAATAAATATAATGATTTTTTTTAAAGTAGGAGTAATAACTATTTTACGGAGGATTTAATCATTGTTGAAGTTACAAAGACAAAATCTTACTGTTGAGTTGACATTATTGACAAATAAATATGGTGATATTTTTCATGCACCAATTTGATTTGAAATATACAATTTTCGGGAATAGTTTAAAATGATGGATAATAGATTATAATTTCAATAACTTTTCTGTCTATTTTTTAATTTTAAAGATAAACTGGCCGGTGCCCTATAACTTCAAAGATAGAATTGAAAATTCACTCAATCTATAATTTCTTACTTTCAAATTTGAGAAAAACATATGATAATATTAGTTGTCATGTAAATTACATTAAAAATTATATTTATTTTTTATTTTATTTTATATTGATTTAAAATAAGTTGGTTCAAATATTATAAGTATATTTATCTTTATTTTATTTTTATATATTGATATCTTAATTTTAAATAAGTTGATTCGAGTACTAAGAGATTCGTATTCCTTAAACAAGTAATTAAATATTGGTGTATTTAGTTCAAAATTTTAACTACATACATACTCATTTTTAATTTTGAGATCGAGTAATACATCAATTAATTAATCATACAAAAATAAGTCAAAATGGAAGATCAATAAAACAGTTTAGACTCATCCTCATTACATTCCCATCTCCATTTGATGGAGTAATTAAGGCAAGACAATAAGCATCTCCCTTGTGACCACCTAAAATAGAAGTGGAGTAGTCAATCCTCCCAAAAGACATAAAGATATTAGCATATTTTGCATGAAAACACTACAATACAACACTACATAGCTAGGTGTCAAATTAAACAACAACAAGATAACTTACATAAACAAAATAAAACATGACAACATTATTTCCTCCAAATGTATACTAGAGTGGTTAGAGAGCAGTTGAAGAAAGAAAGAAAAAAAAAATAAAGAATATATCATCTTCCTCTGCCCAATTCCTCTGTCTCTTTCACTTATTAAAAAAAAAGATTCAAAGTATATTATCTAATCTTTTGGTATATTTATTTGGCACCACAACACAATTAATTCCACTACCAAATTCACTTCCAATAACCATTCTCTTCATTTTTTCTTTTCTTGCAATGAAAGAACCATCATCAAAACCATGGAGACCATTCACATCAAATTGTTGCACAACTGAAAACCAAACAATTCTTAAAAACTTCAGTAGGTGCAAACCATCACGTTCAGATTATTCTAAGAACATTGCACCTTTACCATCTTTTAGAAGACTATCTTTTTCCGATCTTAGCCGTTCGTCTTCAACGCGAATTAATGAAGATCTTGCACTTTCTTTTGGTTCTGATTTGTTTGATTTTCAGCTGAGTGAACTTCGCGCCGTTACGCAGAATTTTTCGAGTAATTTCTTGCTTGGTGAAGGTGGTTTTGGAACTGTTCATAAAGGTTATTTTGATGATAATTTTAGACAAGGTTTGAAGGCACAACCTGTTGCTGTTAAGCTTTTGGATATTGAAGGTTTACAAGGACATCGTGAATGGCTTGTAAGTATATATATTATATGATTAATGACACTTTTTTTTATTATTTTAAAAAGTTGAATTAGCAACGAAAAATTTAGTATCGAAAAATATGAAATCCGTAGCTAATTCTAATATTGATTTAATATTTTTAGTAGTACTTTTAGATAACAATTTTGTATGTTCATCACTCAAAAGGTTAAGCAAAATTTCAATAGAATTGTAGTGGTGATAAATTATCTTAGAATTTCTTATGTCAAGTTTTGGTTATAGCTTAATGGGTTCCGACACTTTGTAACAAAATTGGAAATTGAGGGAAGGCCACATAAATGGAATATAATTTATTTAGTATGAAAAATTAAACAAGTGATTGCAAGAAAAAGGAGGCAAAAGTGTGAGTGAATTAGGAATAGTTGTTACTAGAGTTGTTTACTTTTGTCATATAGTTCTCATAAGAATCTTAAAAAAATTTGTCAAACAGATAAGATTTTTTTAAAATACGTTGAAAATAAGTGTTAGAGTCTATTATTAAGTTGTTCTTATGTCACAAGAATTTGGACACTTTGAATACACATAACAGAACAAAGTAGAAAAAATAATGATTTAATAATGTATAAATTTAAAATAATTAAAAGAAATATAATTTTTTTTTTGTGTGCACAAATAGTATGTTTAAACTCTTGTGTCAATGAAAGAACAGTTCGTTTTTTTATGGCTTGCTGATTTAAGAAAAAAAATCTCTACTTTTGTTGCAACGGATATATATCATTATACATAATCACTAACCAAGTCCAAAAATTCTATAGACATAGTGTAAAAAAGACTATGTAGTAGCATGTGAAGTCATAAATTGTGATATGTGGCTTTGTAGTTTATATATTTCTTTATATAAGAAGGCTCATATAAGAAGATATCATAGAGAAGATAAATAGAACAAAATTAGAAGTTATATTGATATTGGGTTGGTTGCTTTGCAGGCAGAAGTGATTTTTCTTGGTCAGCTAAGACACCACAATTTGGTGAAGTTGATTGGATATTGTTGTGAGGATGAAGAAAGACTACTTGTCTATGAATTCATGCCAAGGGGAAGCTTAGAGAATCACTTGTTCAGAAGTATGTATCATAATCACCCTTTATTTTGGTTTATACATGAAGATACACAATCAATATAAACTAATTTTACAATGAGAACTTATCATATTGTTCATAAAGTTATTTTATAACTGTGTTCGAAAAGTAACCGCAAAATACTATATTTTTATTGAACGTTAGTGTAAAATTAATTATGTCTTATTTTCTGTATCACATGAAATTAAAGCTTATGTGAGACTATTATGCTGGTGTCTCTTTATGTTACTAAATTAATTTAATTAACCACTACGTGTTATTTCAGGACTAACATCACTACCATGGGCAACAAGGTTAAAAATTGCAATAGGTGCTGCTAAAGGCCTTTCTTTCTTGCATGGAGCTGAGAAACCTGTCATTTATAGAGATTTCAAGACTTCCAATGTCTTACTTGATTCAGTATGTACTAATTTATTCTCTTTTTTTTTTATTGATTGAATAAAATGGTGAAATAACATAGGACATTTATGCACAAGAGCGTAAACTCATTAGTTTTTTAATGCAATATTTGGTTCTGTTTGAAATAGGACTTCACAGCAAAATTATCAGATTTTGGTCTTGCAAAAATGGGGCCAGAGGGATCAAAGTCACATGTTACAACAAGAGTTATGGGTACTTATGGATATGCAGCCCCAGAATACATCTCAACAGGTAACTTTTCATACAAGTGGGCGAATGAAGTGATTTATGAAACACTGACACCAATACATACACCAAACATGACACTGTCACTGAGACATAGACATTAGTAGTAATTTCAAAAAAAATGAAAGTGATTGAATGTAACCACATGTCAAGAAGATTATTATGCTACCATGACCTTCTAGCCCATTTTTCAGTGTGCTACCCTCACTTTGGAAAATTATTATGACTCAATTTGGAGTAGCTTTCTTATATAAGTTTTTTCACTAGTATTTATTCAAAATGACTTTAAATGTATGAGCTTCAGTGAAGATTGAACCATTCGGAAATACCTGAATTTGAACCCTAACTAGAAAAATCTTTGACCAGATATTTTACTTATCTTTTGGCAGAACTTCAGATTACCAAAACACTTTTCCTCAGTGAACCAAAAGGTTAATATAAAATATATTACTTTAAATATGTAATTGCTTGTCTCTAATGCAAGATATGAATGTATACATTGCAGGGCACTTGACTACAAAAAGTGATGTCTACAGCTTTGGAGTAGTCCTGCTAGAACTGCTGACAGGAAGGAGAGCAACAGACAAAACAAAGCCAAAGACTGAGCAAAACCTTGTGGATTGGTCAAAGCCTTATTTGAGTAGCAGTAGGAGATTGAGGTACATTATGGATCCTAGGCTTGCAGGCCAATATTCTGTGAAGGGTTCAAAAGAGATTGCACATTTGGCATTACAATGCATAAGTTTGCATCCTAAAGATAGACCAAGAATGGCAATGATTGTTGAAACACTTGAAAGTTTGGAACAGTTCAAGGATATGGCAGTTACTAGTGGACATTGGCCTATATCATCAAAATCTACAAGAAATGGAGGCTCTATTAATAATAAGTTGAAACCTAGAGTAAGTGCAAATCAGAAGCAGATGGTTCCAGTTAAGAGCATAAAAACTTGATTAGTACCAATTATTAGAAGTGTGTTTTTTTTCTTCTTTTTTTCTTTTAATTAAGTGGAAAGTATCACATGTGGTATGGCTAGAGTGATTCTGAAGCCACCCTATATTGTGAAAATGTATAAAATATATATAATGTATATGTGCTGTATGCATGCAGTGTAAACTGTATATTATATAATAAAATCTTCCTTTCCTTTTAACAAGTGAGGTCTCCTCTTTAATCCATGATCAAACATGAGTATTGGTACCCATATCTACACCCGTAAATAGAGGTAATAATTTTATAAAATAGAAATAATTAAAAGTAAATATATGTGTTGGTGTTGTGTTGGTATTTGACACTGACACATATCGATTATCAGACACTCTTTCAATTTAAAATGTCGATGCTATACAGAAACCATCTAGAGTTTGAAAATATGTACGTATCTGTCAACTTGACTAGAGTCGAGTTGTACAAAAGATAACGACATCTAAAACAAACCTAAAAGAAAAAATTATTTCGTTATGCTTTTAGGTTAGGCCTTTTTGCCTTATAAAAACTAACAAATAAAAAGCTAACTATCATTAAGGAGTTTCCAAAGAAAAAAGTTACTAACATGGTTTAGCATGAGAATCACTCATTTCTTCAAGTTGAAGCCATTCCATGTGATTCACAAATCAATGACATTTTCATTTGCACAAGTAAATGCTATGTATTCAAAAGTTAGGAAGAAGAGTAAAATTTTTACAACTGCTTTAGGACTTTGCAAACCTTACAACTACGTCACATAATTTGACTACAACTATGTATTCCAAAAATGTTGACAAAATTGAATTGTAATGATTTCAGATCATGTAAGCAAGTTGCGTTCACTCAAACGTCTTGAGCAACCTTTTAAGGTGTGAATCTTTTATTTGCTTTAAAATCAACTGTCCTCGTTGACTTTTATTAAATAGCCTTCTTGATAGAGTTGGTTGAGTGACATAGTGTTAATTTAACCTTTTACTTTCTGCAGACAAAAAACTTCTTAAAAATTAATAATAATAATAATAATAAGCCTAAGTTTAAGTGTGCATATATAAAATAAAAAGAAAATAGCCCTCTATAGAAAATTGGGCAAATAATTAAAATAACAAAATGAAAAAAAAAACAGATTGTTTATTAATTTTTTGATTTCGTAGATATCTTCGGTGAACAGTTACATAGACTAATCTCTTTAAATGTCTAAAATACATTTAAGAGTTGTTACTCAGAAAAATATTTACACTATTTTTTCCATAGAATATTGATTTCATTTAGGGTCCAATTTATAATACAAACCTAACATGCAAGTTTTAAATTACAAGAAAAACTATGTCAAAATTTGCAAATGTTTGACTTTAGATTCCTAATTCTTTCTAACATAACTAAAGAGAAAACTTTACCAGGAATTCAGGACATTTAATAATGAATATCAATTTCTCAAAGTCCATTATGCGTGAATGTTGAGGGTGTGCATGTTAAATAAACTTTCTCATTCAAACTTAAGAAACCTTTATCACATGGATCCACTTTTTTCTCTCAAAGGGATGTGACAAATGCACTCAAAGAAAAATCCAACCCAACAAACACACATTGTTGAGTTTGTTCAGTTCATGCCTCCCTTACTTGTCACCATATAGATCACAAAATTAACATATATGTCCAAAATTTCATAACCCTTTCAAAAAAATGGCCTTCCACAACAAATCCAAGAAGTCTAATTCACCTTCTCATTGCAACTTCTGCATCACCCTTCTATTCATCACCCTCTTCACTATACCATCTTTTTTCTTCCTCAACAACTTCACCACCAACTCCAAATGCACCAACTTCACCAAAATTTGGTCAGGTAATCTTCTTTCAGCTGAATTTGCATGGAACAGCCTTGCATTTTCACAACACAACCCTTCACCTATAGTTCTAAAAGTTGCAGTCTTTTCAAGAAAATGGCCTATTGGAACCACTCCTGGTGGCATGGAACGCCATGCTCACACACTTCACACTGCTTTATCTCATTTTGGACATCAAGTTCATATTTTTACTTCACCCCCAGAAGATAAAACAATTTCAATCTCATCAAAAAGTGCAGCACCTTACATTCATTTTCATGAAGGCGAGCCGGGTAAATGGCGTTACAATAAAGCATTTGAACTGTTTCTTGAGGAACATGCAAGACAACCCTTTGATGTTGTTCATTCAGAAAGTGTAGCACTTCCTCACTGGCTTGCAAAAGACCTTCCAAACCTTGTAGTATCATGGCATGGCATAGCTTTGGAAAGCTTGCAATCAAGCATTTTTCAGGACTTGGCTCGTAGACCTGACGAGCCTAGATCACAAGATTTCGATAAAGGATTACAAGGGGTTGTTCCTAAGGTTCTCAATGAGATAAGATTCTTCAACAAGTATGCACATCATGTTGCTATTAGTGATAGTTGTGGTGAGATGTTAAGGGATGTTTACCAAATTCCAAGTAGAAGAGTTCATGTAATTCTCAATGGTGTTGATGATGAGGATTTTAGAGAAGATGTTGAATTAGGAAAAGAATTTAGAACTAAAATTGGGATACCAAGTAATGCTAGTTTAGTTTTTGGAGTAGCAGGAAGATTGGTGAAGGATAAAGGTCATCCACTACTTCATGAAGCATTTTCAAGGCTAATAACAAAACACACCAATGTGTATTTGATTGTAGCTGGTTCTGGACCATGGGGGAATAGGTACAAAGATATAGGGAGACAAGTTTTAGTTCTTGGATCAATGAGTCCTTCTATGTTAAGAGCATTTTATAATGCTATTGATATTTTTGTTAACCCTACATTAAGACCACAAGGGCTTGATCTTACATTAATGGAGGCTATGATGATTGGGAAGCCACTTTTGGCATCAAGGTTTCCAAGCATTAAAGGTAGTATTGTTGTTAATGATGAATTTGGTTATATGTTCTCTCCAAATGTGGAGTCACTTTTGGAAGCACTTGAAAAAGTGGTGAAGGATGGTAAAGAGAGGCTTGCAAGGAGGGGAAATTCTTGCCGTGAATATGCAAATTCTATGTTTACTGCTAGAAAGATGGCATTAGCATATGAGAGACTTTTCCTATGCATAAAAAGAGATACATTTTGTACCTATCCTTGAGGTTAATTTAGGCTAGATGATATTGTTCTTTTTCTTTCTGGAATTGTTTTTTGCTGTTTCTTTTATTCAATATATGACATGATTATACTGTAATTTTACAAAAAAATATCATTTTGTTATTCTTTAGACAAAAAATAATGAAGAGGTTCGAGTTATGATTATTGTAAAATATGGGGTTTATAAGTTGCAATCACCAAGGAAATAAACAATATTTGTTTTTCTTTCTGAGATTAAAGACTATACACTGTTGGTGTAAAGTTACAATCAATCACAACTTGCCAACACATCATACAAAACTTCCTTTTTCAGTTTTTTATTTGAAGTGTTCAAAAATTGTGATGGGTTGTCAATGTAAAGTAACTTTACTCTGATGGTGGAGGTCTTTTAATCTCTTTGTTTTTTTCTCAGTTGATATGTTTTGTCAACAATTAAAAATATAACACATCATATACATGTTTTTACAAATGAAGAATTGAAAAACCAAAATGCTAAATTGGAAAACTGAGCTGTCAAATACTAGTTTTGCATTTTTTTGGCCCAATGAAAAAAGATACCTCGGAGACCTTGCCTTGTGAAAAAATATATCATCAAAAGCTTTGTCTCAAGTCATAGTCTCAAAATTTCATGAAGATCCAGACTTCATTTACACATATTTCCTCAAACCTCATGCATCCAAAGCTTCCATCCATTTTTCTGCCTCCAAAATCATGTCATATACATGTCAACCTTCTCTGTTATCAACATTAGTCATTTATGATATTCACATTCTTGCATGGTCAAAAGTTAAGAAACAATTGATTGTGCCGAAATACGGTGTCTCTCGAAACGATCGTAAGCATGTTTTGTTCTTAAAAACAATATCAAACTAGAAGCTAATCCCAAGACAGATATACATCCCCACCATACAAATGTCAAGAAATAGCACTGCCTTCCCATGCAGACTAATGAGTTAGACATTATTGTGTTTCCATGTAATGGGATAGCATTAGCATCATAAACTAGTGCAGCAAGAAAACCATAGAGAAGGGACCCAATTGGAATGTTTGTTATAAGAATGTTGTGATTGACACTTAAACTGTTGGGTCCAAATAGTTCAGATGTAACTGCCACTGCAGCTGCAAATATGAAACCTGAGCTCAAACCAATTAGTGCAGTGCCTATATTAAGTGCCATGACACTTTCTGATGAAGCTAGCAAAATGAATGCAATTGGGGTTGGTATAAGTGCAATTGTTAGCCATCCTGTCCTTGCAAAGTAGAATTTGCTGCAATGTAGAAAAGTTTACTGTCAGTGTCATATTAAATATATGTACAACTTAATTTTACAAGATTCATTTCTAGGCCTGGATTGACTTATTTGACCTTATTTACTGACACAAACACTTGAGAGACTATTTAGAAGAGCTTATGGAAACTGTTTATGACCCCAAGCTGTTTTTAGGTTATTTTCATAAACTTTTCAGGATAGCTTATGAAAACACTTTACAGCTTCTATGAAAACAGTTTGACTTATATGATAAGCTGTTATAGCATAAGCGCTTGGTTAAGCTGTTTATCCAAACATAACCTAAATCCAGAACCAAACTCTTTCACTACATGGGATTAGCTACATGAATCAAATCATACCATCAAGTTAATTCTTATGTCATGAATCTAATGACAGACCATGAAAAAATTACTTTCCTCCAAAGTATACTCTTAAATCATTATATAGGTGACGCTTGGATAAAAAACTTAATTAAACAGTTATAACCAATAAAAGCTTAGTATATGAGAGCTTATGTTCTAATATGAAAGTAAGCTATATGGTGTGGATCATAAGAAAGTAAGAACTTCAGACATAAGTAGTTTTATAAACTCTTTGAAACAGCTAAATAAGTAATTATATTGGAAGATAAGTCTGTAGAAAGCTTACTTTCGAATATAGTCTGGTGTAGCTGAAAGCAAGCGGCCAAAGAAGGAGAACGATGAGTAAAGCGTGACAAGGGTCGACGTTCTTGAACTGTGACCTAAAGATTGAGCTATCTGTCCAAGATTGTTGCTGTAAACAAGACCAATTGTACCTCCACAGAAGTATGCAACATAGTAAAGCCAAAAATCCAATCTTTTAACAAGAACAGAAGCAGAATGCTCTTCTCCCAACATTTCCAATTGATCCTGTCCAAAAAATTTCTCACAATTCACATCACCACTTTTTTCTCTCTGACTTTCATACAAAAATCCATTATTTTCACCAAGCAGGCTATGACCCTCTCCATTTCCGAGGCTGCGAGTGCTGTTTTGACGTGTAAGTAGTTCTTTATGAAGCTCAAGATCATCAACATGGACAAGAATGAAACCAGTGCCTTCAACTCGAAGACTCGAATGAAAAGCACGGCGAAACCAATCTCTAGCATATATGACGCCAGGAATACATAGCGGTGAGATCAACAGTACAACAGCACCACCAAAGTAAAGCCTTGATGTAGCTTCATCAGAAGTTGATGAACCAAAGAGAAGGAGATAAAGGCCAGTGAAAACTGCTAAAATGTTTAGTGTGAGAAATATAACTGAGTTGTGACGAGCAGCGTGTGGAGAATGAGTGTCTGATAAAGGTGGTTGGCGAAGAATCGGAGGTAATGCTGCAAGGGAAGTGAGAAGAGGGACAAGGGCATTCAAGAGAAGATAGAGTTGATCTGATGAAGGGTTGATTGAATTTGCAGCTAAAGTGTAGAGTGCTGCACTTACACCATTGAAACTAACAGTGAGTGATAGTGCAAGGGGTCTGTTAACTGGGAAATTTTTTATGCAGAGAACAAAACATACTGTGTTGAACCAACAGATGCTGCAGCCACTCAACAGACATAGAAGAAAAACCTGCCACATAAAATGTTCTGTTACAGATTAATGCAATAGCTGAAGTGGAATTGAAATTATGATTTAATTTATATACACACTTAATGTAAAGAATTTCTACACTATCTGTCAATCACAACCGTTAGATTATTAAAGATATTTGACTTTTATCAAAACTACCTCTAAAGTCATCTCCATGAATGATTGTGATGTGATGACAGTGTAAACTACCTCCCCTCTGTTAATTACAATTTTTTTCAATTGTATTCTCTAATTTATGCATGCATCGCTCTGAATTCACTATCTTTCATTTTGCATTGATTATACGGATGAACACACCAATAGTTAATAAGGGTAATTTAGTAAAAGTAATATTTTCTCTCTTTTATTTATACATTCTTTTTAACATGGTAATGCACTTTAATTAAGGTCAAATTATTTCCACAGTATCTAAACTTTTATAAACAAATGTTAGTGGCAATTTTTTCAAGAGAGAGATATTATAAGTAGTAGAAATTGAATCCTTAACCTAATTTTTTTGGCTTATGATAAAAAAAATACTACTTGTATTGATAGTTGTAACGTGTGAAGGTGAGTTAGGTTCTGGAAGCAGCATTTGTTGTAGCATGGGAGTTGGGACCACAAGAATGTACAAATAAAATATTTAGTTGAAATGAAAGGGACGTGTGAGACTTTTAAGTTAAGGAGGCAAATTATCGCTTCCTAATATTATTCTTATTCAGAAAATATGTCGTCCATTCAAAACAAGCAAAAAAATATGATATGATTTTATAGGTCACGTCTTTGGAATCTTGGCTACAAAACAAAAAAGATAGAAAGAAAGATGTTTGAAAAACCCTTTTCTATTTTGCTAAGTAAACACTAATAGTGGGGAATCAAAGCTAACTCGCGATAGGAACACATTATTGCTAGTAGTATATACTCTTGGATTAAAGGGAATTGGAGTTTGCGTCACACAATTACGATTTTTAGTCACTTGATTTTGAATTATTTTATCTTAAACCAATAGTCGAGATTAATAATTGTGAGAATACTAATTGATATATAATATCATCTATCAAACCATTTCACATAGATTAAAAAATATATAAGTAAAAGAAAAGAATGATAAATTTATTAAATTATTCTTATTATTATTTGTGTATTCTATTTATAATTATGCAAAGTAAAATAATAATTTGAAGGTCATTCACATAATATTTATTAGATTGTACAATTAAAAAAAAAATTAGATTACATTAGAATTTATAAATGGCTGTCTTTTTGAAGAAGAAAAAATATGACTTTTTTAAATTTAATTCAATTTTTATTTTTATTTTTATTTCTCTAAAAGCAAAATAGAAACTAAAATAAAATTGAGAAAATTTATATTAAAATATCGTGAATTTCATTAGAATTAAAAACATATTTATATTAAAATATTGTAGATATTATTGGACACATCCGCTACAACAACCACCATTCCCAACCGCCGGTCAAGGAAATAACATAACATAACATATTTAAAAATAGCATAGCATGTTGTTGTTTCCTTAAAAACTGCTGAAAACACACACTCCGATAGTAGTTGCTTAACTTAAATTAAATTAAAGGATAATTGGTTTTTAGGGCATTTATAAAGAGAAAATTATGTACCAAAAAGAATAAAATGGAAAAGAGGGGGAGGGAAGTAAACTCACAAGAAAATAAGGCAAAGTGATGATGTTGTTGATGAGAAGAAATTGAAGGCCATAACCAATGAGACCCATTGAAGCAGCAATGAACATAACAAGAGAGAGTGGAAGATACATAAGAGCAAGACCAGAAGACCAACCAAATACTTTACCCATGTCACTTGCGGTTGCTAGGTAGTTAAGTTCAACTTGTGATATTTTTAGTACCGATTTCATTGTTGATGAGTATGATGAGAAATCGAAATTTGTGCCTGTGAATGCTTGAATCCATATTGTTGCTATCAATATCATCCATTTCCGTGACTGTCCTGCCATCTCTCTCTCTCTCTCTCTCTCTCTCTCTTCCAAACTAGGAGGAGGAGAAAAGTGGTTGTTGTGTCTTGTGTGTTTTAGTGTCTCTCTACGTGGCTTCTACTCTTACATCGTGTGTGTGGATTTAGATTTTTTCCATTTATTTATTTATTTATTATTTACTTATTTATTATTTATATTATAAAAATTATAAACAACCCCACCACAGATTCTCAATCTGAAAAAAGAAAAAAAGAACGAATAAACAAAAAAAGCTTTCAAATAATTATAGAAAATAGTCATTTTATTCTCTATTGATGATCTTTGTAAGAACAAAAGTGGATTTTGTTCCGACCAGACTCGGACACAATGTGTAGTAGTTATTGGGCCTTAGCCCAATTTAATGACGACCGAACTTAAGGCATATTATTTTGTTGAAATTGTTTCGTACGCCAAATTCATGCACGGTCTATTAGGACCGTTGATCAACCATCAAGCGGTTATCTATATTTACATTTTATGTTGAATTTTCTGTAACCGAATAACCGTCGTCACGTAATTGATCCTTAAGATATCTCTATAAAGAGAGAGTCTTGTATCAAAATTTACTTATAAATTATTTTTACAAAAGTAATCTAATTTATTACGAACTCTCATTGATATTTGACTAAATATAAGTAGTAAGTAGTTATTATTTAAATGAATTATATGCTGTTAAAAAAATTATTGGATTCGTTGTGAATAGAGTACAACCGTTAATAACCACCCAGGACGAAAGGAAAAGAAATAATTAACTAACAATGCTCTATTGAAACAAACTTCAATCATTCAACACTAACATAAGAGAAAGACATTAGTATATCCCTGTTTTTGTTTTTTTTCACCAAAATGCCACAATCTGAAAATATAATACGGAAATGCTCTCTTTTTTTTTCCCAGTTGCTGGTCGCAACTTAGGGATGCGATGACCTGATGAGAATTTTCATGATGGTCGCATCCTGGGGATGCAACCTCCTGAAGGCCATTTTCCAGTTTTTTTTCCCCATTTTGCCCTTATGTATGGCATATATATTATATATATTATTATTACATATTTTTAAATAAATAATAATATTATTATAATTAATTAAAATATTTAATTTATTAATATTATATAATTGTTACTAATTATAATAATAAAAAGAATAATAATAATAATAATTAAAATAATAAAATTCTAATAATAAAATAAAAATACATTAATTTATTAATAATATATAATTGTTACTAATTATAATAATAAATAGAATAACAATAATAATTATAATAGTAATAATAATAATAATAATAATAATAATAATAAAAAGAAAATTCTATTAATTAAAAAAAATACATTAATTTATTAATATTATATAATTGTTACTAATTATAATAATAAATAGAATAATTAATTGATCGAAGCAACCATACTTTTATGGTCCATGAGACAGTTGTTCTAAAAGAAGGGCGACCAATTGATCATTTCAGTGTAAATCTTCCTAATAAGTTGTGTGACTGTGGAAAATATCAAGCTAAACATATGCCTTGTTCACATGTGATAGCAGCATGTTCTAGCATAAAATATGATTATTGGAGTCTTATACCTAATGTATACAAAGTGGAAACAGTACTAAAAGTATATAATGAAGTGTTCCAACCGATACCAAACGAATGATATTGGCCACAATATGAAGGTGTTAAGGTGTGTCACAATCCACTAATGCAGAAAGTCAAGAAAGGTCGCCCAAAGACCAAACGCATTAGAACAGAAATGGATACTACGGATTATGTCGGGTATCTGGTCATACTAAGAAAAATTTTCCAAACGCTGCTGGCACATCTACTCAAAATTGATGTATTTTTTTCTTTTGATTTAATGTGATTTTATTTGAATGTATTTTAATGTATTTTTTCTTTTAATTTAATGTATTTTTATTTTTATTTTATTAATAGAATTTTCATTTTATTATTATTATTATTATTATTATTATTTTAATATCTTTTTTCTTTTATTTTAATGTATTGTTATTATAATATTATTACTAGAATTTTTTGTTTATTATTATTATTCTGTTTATTATTATAATTAGTAACAATTATATAATATTAATAAATTAATGTATTTTTTTTAATTAATAAAATTTTATTTTTATTATTATTATTACTATTGTAATTATTATTATTATTATTATTCTATTTATTATTATAATTAGTAACAATTATACATTATTAATAAATTAATATATTTTTATTTTTATTTTATTAATAGAATTTTATTATTGTAATTATTATTATTATTCTATTTATTATTATAATTAGTAACAATTATATATTATTAATAAATTAATGTATTTTTATTTTATTATTAAAATTTTATTATTTTAATTATTATTATTATTCTTTTTATTATTATAATTAGTAATAATTATATAATATTAATAAATTAAATATTTTTATTGTTTTAATTAATTATAATAATGTTATTATTAATTTAAAAATATGCAATAATAATATATATATATATAATATATGCCATACATAAGGGCAAAATGAGAAGAAAAAAAACTAGAAAATGGCCTTCAGGAGGTCGCATCCCCAATATGCGACCATCATAAAAGTTCTCATCAGTTCATCACATCCTCAAGTTGCGATCAGCAACTAAGAAAAAAAAAGAAGATATTTTCGTATTATATTTTCAGACTGTGGTATTTTGGTGAAAAAAAATAAAAACAAGGATATACTAGTGTCTTTCCCCTAACATAAGTGTCTAATAACAGAAAAGAGAAAAGAGGAGTATAAAATAATTATGTCAAAGATGTAAGCTGAACCAAATCCACTTTAAAAGATGTAATGTTTTTTTAATTAGTATTTCTTTTAATTAGAATTTGAAAAATTTATTCTGTACCTCCATTTTTATATTTATACTCCATAATTTTTTTAAAATGTCAATTATATTTTTAATTTTTTTTATTATTTTATTAATTCAAAGTTTTTTTTTATCATTTCACAATTTTTAGAATCAGAAAAAAAAAATTTCGGTATAAGCCTTATTTCTGGAATTTTTTTTTAAATTTTTCGATTATTACCGAAAAACTTGAAAAAATATTTCAAGTACATAAGTGAAAAATTGTACTACTAGAAAACTTCATTCGAAATATTTTCGACTCATAAAGTGTTTTTAAAAAATTTTATCGAAAAGATTTATCATATACACCATTTTTTTTATTTTTTTAAATTTTATTATTTTTATAAATGTTAACAGATACGGATAAATGGCTACTAGATAAATCATATGTCAATAGTACAAATATTTTTTGACACAGATCATATATGAATGATTATAATTAATATGAATGATTAGCGGAAATCTTTCTTCAATTTTTTTGGTACAAAAGGTGTTTTTAGAAAAACTTAAGATAAATTTTCTGAGACTCTTTATTTCTTTTAATACACCATAAATAATAATTAACATACCATAAATATTTTTAAACAATAATATATCATAAATAATTAATACATCATTCAATAACTAATACACTATAAATAATTAATACACTATTAATACACCATAAATCGTGGCATTTTAAGATACGTGGACACGTATTATTTCTATCTATTGAAAAAAATTAATTAAAATCAAAATAAATTAAATAAATACTAATATAAAAAGAAATTAAAACAAAATTATTTTAAAAATAATCAAACAACTATTAAAAAACATGTAAATAAATTTTTAACGGTGGCTTTTGAAAATGTTAATGTCGGGGTAGTGGAAGTTTTCTAGAAAAATTAAAATAAATTTTTCGAAGAAAATTTCGAAAAGATCTTTAGAAATAATATTCTATACGAAAAAATTAAATTTTACAGAGTCAAAGTTGTGTATAAAAAACTTGAAAGAAATTTTCTAAAAAAAAAGTTGGCCCTTAATTCTATTCCAGAAATATTAAAATAAAAAAAATTATATATACGAAAGTATTTTAACATTTTCATTTACTTTTTAGGTACATAAATAAAGAAGGGTGTACGGGATAAAATTTTCTTATAATTTATAACTATTGCACTTTGTAGTCCGGCTTGAAAAACCCATCATGAATTTGGGTTGCATAACGCCCGGTAGTCTACAAAATGAAAAATCTTACTCCTAATTTTTAAATAAGAAATTTAGGGTCGAGATTATGTACCTTTAAATCTTCAACCTTTCATAATTTGTTCATATTTTTCTTATAATTAATTATAATTTTTTACTTAAATATTTTTTATTTATTTATTTTAATTATTAATTTTTTCTCTAAATACACTAAAATTAGAAAATTCATTTCTAGATATCTGTAAGACAATTCCAACTTTTATTCTTTCCATCCCTACCGTTTTTGAAATCCCAATTATGCCCTTATTGATTTCATAAGTTTTTTTGAATTCTTTGAGGTTATAAAACAACAGGAGGTTTTACTCATTAAAGTTCCGGAATTTAATTATTTATGTACCCGTTTTTTCATTAAAAAAAATGAAGTACTGAATTTTGTTGACATTTTAGGCTTCCGACTTTTATATAATGGAGAAAAATAATATTTTTGTTAGCTTTTAATACAGGAGGTTTGGTATTTTCAATTCGGACTTAGGGTGTAAAGTTCAAATATGGTTTAGTAGATTTGTCCTCTTAATTTTATTGAAATGGACCGTGGCTAAACCAGCCAAATCATTTTAAAAACAATTAATATATGCTTTATAAAATTATAGATTTTTGAATTTGTTTGGAATATTTATTTTTTGTAAAATATCAAATTTTGAGTTTTCTGAATATTTTTTAACTAATACACTTATGAAAACTCAAATTTTGATTTCTTCAGAATAAGTTTTGATTTTCAAATCAATTTTTTTAGTTCTCCAAAACTTAAAAAAAAAAAAAAACTAATACGTTCAAGAAAATTTAAATTTTTTAATTTTTTTAATTTTGAAAAAGAACATAATTGAACAAGCATAAATATTAAAAAATTGTTAAGAGTAAAGTGGGAATTTGATTCGTTTTACGAGAATAGGAGGTCTAACTTAAGGATGGATACAAGGGAGAATCTCCCTTCAAACTTTTTTTTCACAAAAATCTCTTTTAAATGTAAAAATTGTGTTGAGTAAAAAAAGTGAAAAAAACTATTTTAATCGGAACCGTTTAATTTAAAGAATTCACATTTATGTGTTTCAAACTTTTTCTCTTTTCTACCAAATATTTTTTTTAAATAATAATTTGAAAATTTTAAATAAACTATGTATGAGATAGACCCTTCAAATTCTTAGTACAAAGATGAACCTCTATTTTTACTAAAATACTATAACTCCATTTTTTTATTTATAAAAAGTTAAATATTTTATTAAAACCAAAAGTACAATGAGTAAATTGTAAAAGCATTGTTAATACACAAGTTTCATAAATAAACTCAACCATAGTCTTATATGTTTTTTTTTGTTGAGTGTGTTTTAACAACAAAGCACTACACTAAAGTTGAAGATGAGAAGCATTCATATGCTGAAAAATTGGATCATTCATCAATGCATCTTCCAATTCAGGCCACAAAATAGCAGACACAGTCCATGAACCATCACCTTTACCACTTTGTCTTTGATTCATATAACCAACACCAACCCTTTTAATAGAAGTATACACTGTCCCTAACAAAGGACACCCAAATCCTAAATCAACTTCACAAACAGGAAACCTTTGTCCTGAAGACACAACCAAAACAGGTCCATCCTTACCTAGTACTGCCTTTGCAAGCATCAAACCAGGCCTATGAATCTCAATCCAATCAATTAAATCCAAAAAATGTTCCTCATTACTAACCTTAGAAATTGAATCATGAACTATGTCACAAATTTTTGATAATGAAGCTTCTTTTAATTCTTGAATCATAGCCTCACCAAAAGCTAAAGACAATACATTACCAATGTAATTCGACATCGAATTTTTGTTTTGATTCATTCTTTCTCTTCCATCTACTAACCAACCCATCTTACATTTTTTATGTTTGGTTTGATCAATTGTTCCTATCATTATTTTCCATACATAGGCAGAGAAAGATTCAATTTTTGTTCTTTTGGTTCCGTTAATCGAAGCGAGTCTTTGCAGCGTGTTAATACTCGATGCATCGATATGATAAAGGCGTTTAAGCGATATATTGTTATTCTCCATTGACATGTTTTGTATCTCTTCCATTGTGCATTTGATGAAAATTTTGTCTAAGTATGGTTTATATTTAGGAGGTGAATTTGCACAAAGGTTTCGTGTATGGTTTGGTATGCATGATAATGGTTTATTTTGTGATATTTCACACCATGATGAAATGAATTTACCAAATGAAGTTGCATCACCTAATGCATGATCAAAAGTAAATGAAATTGAAATTCCACCACATGTGTATTGTGTTACTTGAATTTGTAAAGGGAAATTTGGTTGAACTTTGACTATTTTTTCTTCAAGAGTTTCATTGAGATTATAAAAATCTAAACTTTTTAGTGGAATGTTAACTTGAGCTTCAATGAGTAATGAACCATTGTTGTCACAAATTATTTGAGGTTCATTGGTTTTTGGATTTTGAACAATTTGGCCAGCAAAGGGATAGTAATGATTAAGTATTTGTGCTAGAGAGGTCTTAAGAGAATCAACAAAAGATTTGAAGTTACCTTGTTTTGGTTTTTTGTAGAAATATAAGTATGTAACAGGAAAACGACCTGAAAGAAGATCAAGATTTGAAAGATTGATCACTGAAAATGGCTTTGTTAAAGGATTGGAAGATTTTACAACACTTTTTCTAGTGAACTTGACTTCAAATTTCTCATACTCTTTGTATGCAACTTCCTTGAGAATATTTGACATTTTTTTAAGGAAGATATGTAGTGTTTCTCTATGGTATTTTCTTTGTCTTTAGGCTTATATCATCATATATGCTTGAAATGTTTCTTAGAATATGGTTATATAATGTGTTTTTAGTGCATGATGAGCATTGAAACCATTGCTTGAGATATTTTGTATTTACACTTTTATGAATAGTAGTGATCAATAATCAACATATCATGATGTAATGTATCATGCTTGAAACCACTCTTTTGTTGGAAAGTAATTGGTGCTTATTTCCACTAATTATTTAATTTAATGCATATTTTTATAATATTCTAGTAAAAATAAATTATAGTGTATTACATATTTTTAGATTATTTGAATATTGCTTAAATTAGCGTATAATATAGAAATATTTATATAATATTATGTAAAAATATTTACAACTAATATATCACATGCAAAATTCAAACATGTCCTTTAAAATTATAATGTAAGCTCTTATTACTAAAATAACACATCGAAGTGAATCTGAATACAACTATATTTAAAAATATAATATTTACGATATAATATAATATTGGTTTTACAATATAATATTAGTTTTACACGTAATTCACATTATATTATTTTTTTAAAAGATTTTGAGCACACTTTCCCATGTGTTTGGGGAACCATATAGGAAACAAGATTCCATATTTGCACCACTTAGTGAGTATTGCGTCCAATTAAGTTAGTTGAAAGCATTAATCAATGACCAAATTAATATTCGCATTATTAGGCATTCCACTTTCTTATTTAAATATGCCTTTTAGCTTTACGCTCATGCCAATACTACACTATCAACGGTCTTAACTCAATTCAACAGAAAATGATATGCAACGATTTCGAATTGATAACACCACTTTATTTGGTTTTGCTTTAATTTGTTAAACATAATATGAATTTGGTGATTATTATATATATATATATAGTGATTATTCAATGCAAATAGTCTTTCACATTGAAAATTAGACATTAATTTTTTTAATAAATTGAAACAGATTCACGAGTATCTCGGTTGCTTTACTAAATTTTAGGTATAAAATCTAATTTTTGTAAGTTCTGTTTCTCGAGTTAACTTACTCATCATACTATTAATATAATAAATAATTTTTTTAATAAAGATCTACTCAAATATTAATAAAAAGTATTAAAATTTTAAAATATTTTTTATTAAACAAAATGATTTTGAAAATAAAATAAACAAAAAATTAAAGAAAATGAATATTCTTAAAAAGTTCATCACCCAAACTAACTATAAAAGACTGAAAAATTATAACTCTAAATTTAATATATATAACCGCTGTTTCAACCGTCATTATAAATCAAAAGTGTTATTTCTAAAAATGACACAAATTTTGAGTACAGCCCAAAATGGTGGTTTGTAAATAACGGCTATAACAACCATCATTTTAAATATTATTTAAAGTGACATCACTTTTGTTTTTATGGTATTTTTAAAGTCTTGATTTTTTATTTTTACTAAAAAAATTATGTAAAGGTTATATACGAGGGATTGTGATGGAAATATCCATTTTTTTAAATTATTATTATAATTATTCAAAGTTATATAATATTATTAAATTAATTTTTTTTATTATTTATCATAATATTTTGAATTTTTAAATGTTTTAATTATTTTTAAATTATTTAATAATAATAAATATAATTTACCCAATAACAAATACAACAAGAAAAAAAATTAAAAGGCTAGTACAAGGTCGCATCCCGAGGATGCTACCATCAATCAGATTACGATGAACAATTGGAGCTAAAAAGTAGAACATTTTGGTATTATTTTTTAAAAAGTGTGGCATTTTGATATTATAATTTAAAAAAATGGATATTTTCATCAAAACTCCTATATATAACTGTTTTAACTGCCACAATTTTCGATTGTTTTGAAAGAAAAAATCAAACTGTGGTTATTTAACAGTTAAGCAGCATACTGGTGACCTTGAAATAATAAAAACATACTAAGATAAAAGGAAATTTTATCTCATTCTTTTATTCAAATAATATTATTAATACGTAATCTTACGATCTAAAACACTTAAGTAAAGAACTCAATTCAGTCCTACAATATGTATTTAATTTATTTATAATTGCATTATTTCATACAACCCTAATATTATCGAAAGATAACAACATTATAGAAACAAATAAATATTTGTTTAGATGACTCCTAATCTATTATGTCTTGTTATCTTCGTGACCTTCATGCACGTAAAATAACACTTGATGTCATTTATTTCTATGGTTCTTTAACTATTTTGTAATAGTTCGATCTTTATTGTTATCAATATTGTTAATAACGATCTTATTGTCTTCCTTTTCTATCAATTGAAAATAGCGAGTTTTTGACTTTCATAGAAATTGAACCAGACACCTGGACAGTGGTGTACTTATCTCTTATATATCATATTTGATTTTTATAGAAGGCAAAAACTCATTATTTTCAATAAAAAAAAAGTGCGAATAATTAACCGTGCCGATAAAAATAAGAGTCCAACGGTTATAACTACAATAAAAATATACCTATAACTGTTTAGAAACAAATAATTAGATGATATTACATACAAACTAGCAAATAAATAACTCATTTTGAAGCATTATCAATGACTCAGGCTCACTGAGGCTAACTACTAGCTACTTTCACCGGTGAAGCCTCCATGAAAAAATGAAAAAGCACAAAAGTAACTCCTTATACACTTAATTCCAAAAAAAGGAAGGTTAAAGAACTTCTAATCCACCTAACAAGAATGCAAAATAAAGTTGCAGTAACCTTAGAACATTCAAGGCAAAGCTCACTATTATGTCCTTCATTTTAAAATTAGTCACATTTATAACAAAATAAAGTGTCTATTGAGGCAAAGGTGAGCTAACCTCTAACATTCAATCATATATAAAATTCTAGTTTTTTTTACTTTGAAAAAAAAAAACTTAATTAGTAGTGATTCTCATTTCATCTCTCACAAATGACGATTTTATATATATATATAAATGATTTTTAAAAAAAAAATTAACCATTATACTCCACATTTAAAAATATATACTAAAAAATCTTACGATGTTTGACTTTTTCATATTCATGGGATGCTATCAATGATTTTTTACTTTGCACTAAGAGATCACATTTTCGAGATGCATATATTTTAAAAAAAATTATTTTTTTAAGAAGAGGTAATATACCGAAATACGACCATCTATAAACTTTAACTTTTTTATTTTTAAGTAGATGGTTGGTCATCTCAGAAATATTTAACCTACTGAAAAAAAAAAAAATCATCATTCATATAATCGCATGTCGATTATAGACTTCCTAAAGAAGAAGAAAAATTAGACATTTTAATATATATTTTTTAATATAAAAACACCTTGAGAATTTTTTTAAAAAGAGTACAACTGCTATAGTACGAAAATTAAAATTAAATGTTGATAGAAAGAGCAACACCATATGCTACTTTATTGTGAAACAGACATATCAAGTATGGTTGAGCTGAGAGTACTGATTATTGTTTGTTGTCTTCAATCACACACCACTAATTCTCTATACAGTACACTCTACAGTACTATAGTCTTCCAATCAAATTCATGGTCCATAAGATTCATCCAAATATGTGTTACTGTTTTATTCCCGAGGAAACAAGTCATTTATCTGTACTCATTCAAATTAGACCAGAACATTCTACCTCACTTTCAAGTTTCAACTTAATTACAATAATTTGTACCATGTAAGGTGGTTTTTGGGATTCAGAAGTGTTTTATATGATCTATAGTGGCTAATGTTTAGATTTTTTTGTTAGAAACTTTGAATAATTTTTCCATTCAAATCTCACACTCACAGTGTTGATGTCACTGTTCTGTTAGAAATTTGTACTTACCAATGGTGATAGCGGATCAATGGAAGAAATCATTTTAGATGGAAGCTAATAAGACCAACATTAATTCTCTACCGGCATGCTAATAATACTTGATCCAATTGTATTTATTTTTTAAATAATATTGGTCTAAAAATTATGAGAGAAAGATTTATTGTACACTATAGAGCCAGAAAAAAAAATCCAAATCCATAATTACAATAAGATTTTAGGAAAAAGAAAAACGTCTAGATTTTTTTAGCAGAAAAAAAAATTAGAATTAGATATTCAATGTTATATAAATTTTTTGTTTTGTTTTATGTTATTATTTACAATTTTATTCTATTTTAGTTTTTAGTGACTTTTCTTATTAGGAGTATAATTTTTAGAATTAGAATGAAGTCTAAAAAAATGGAGTCTAGAGTTTAAAACATGTTTTAAATGGTATTGATAAGAGGCTTAAACAGCCAATAAAAAAGAAATATTATTGTTTTGGGGTTTAGTTTGAAGTGCACCAAATCTAAATTTAGTTCGAAACAACAATTAACAATTAGTGTTGCTTTATATAAATAAAATATTATATTCACTATTCATATCCGAATGAAATAATTATATTTCTTAAATATTATATCAATATTATTAAAATTTCAACAAAATTAACAATTGTTGTATGGAAATCATGCAAAGATTTGGGTGAAAAACACTCATGTCGTCAAAGACCACATTTGCCAACACTTCTCAAGTAGCAAAAATATAAGTCATTTGTAAAGTCAACCAAAATTTGCTTATGATTAGTTTTTCTTGGATAAATGACTTCAATATTTTGAATTGTAGGTATAAGTCCATTCCAGTCTCACTTTTACCATAGGTTAAACGAGTCAGAGTAAAAAAATTCCTTCGTTTTTTTCTCAGTTTTTTACGGTTTGACCTATATTAAAAAGTTAGTTAAATAAACTGAGTTATTTTAGTTCAAATCATATATAGCAAGAATTATTATTGATTAGATTTTTTATCATTCCAAATTATCAAATATCATTCCTCTAAAAATCTGAAAGATTAAGACAAAAAAATAAATGCTTCAATAAATTGTGTGAGACAAAAACTTTTTGCTTTGTTTTATTTTATACACAAAAATAACCTCATATTTCTTTGAAATCAAAATTAAAGAAATTTATAAAACAACACTAATTACACTCATTTACTTAGACATAGCAACGGGACGGGGTGGGACGGGGGCGGATTTTGCCTCCTCCACAACACTCGATTAATCAGGAAAAATCTGCACCCGCCCTCGTTTCATAACGGGTGTAAAATTTAAGCATTCATTCTCGTCCGCAACGGGTCTCAGTTATCTCCATCCACACCCGCACTCACTCATATATATAAAATTATAAATTTAAAAATTATTTTTATTATAATAAAATTATTATTATTAAATAATAATGAAATTAAAAAATATTTGCTATAGAGATAAAATTATAATTTTTAATATTTCAAAAATTATTAAATATATTAAATATGTATATATACATTAAATTTAAAAATTGCAATAATATTACTTGCGAGGCGGGTTCGGGTGCGGGGGCGGGGTGAATATCTCCATCCCGAAATCCGTCTTCGTCCCCGAATTTTAGCGTGAAAATCTGAACCTGCACCCACACCCAATTAAAGCGGGTTTTCCTCGTCCAAATCAAACGGATTCGAGTGAGTATTTATTACCATCTCTATATTTACTTACCGAAACCTAAGTCGCTTTTTCGTTTCTCTCCCTCACTTCTCAACCACCTATTATTCATTTGTCATATTTGTCTCTCTAGTAAGTTCCTCATCGAACCCAAGCTTAGAAACATAACACAGCCATACTTATTCCGTTAATTTTCCCTTTCAACTCAATTTTTGTTTCCAAATTTAGATTCATATATATGTACTTTTTGTTGTTTTCCTTTCAGTTCGGTAAACTAAATTAATCTATAAGAAACGATTAGGGGAAAAGAAAAAAAAATCAATCTTTATACATAGTTTCTTTTGTGTCATAATCTCTATATACATAATTGAAATAATGAAAGTTATAACAATATTGATACATTTTTATAAAATAATAGTTATGTGTATGTGAATCTCATTTCTAAACTTTTTTTTATCAAAAATTTGAAATTATATACTAAATTGAATATAAATTAATTTATATTTTAAATTATTAGATTGATTGTTGGCTGCGTTGAAAATTTAAAAACTAGATTAAATAGAAACATCTTTTCTTTCTATCTTGTGTGGGATTTTGTGTATATTTGAGTTAATCATGTATTTTTAAATATATGAATCATTTTATTTATATATTGTTTAATATTTATTTTTCATTTAATATGTGATTTTTAATTTACACTTGCAACAACAAATAGTTCCATCAATTAAGTAAATGTATTTGTCAAATATCTGCCAGATATATTTTGTTATATTTCATAATAAGATTCAAATCTAGAGAAACTACAATTAAAATTGAACCACTTAATTTCCATTCCTCTTTCTAAAATGAAACTTTGATTCGAGAAAGAAACCTTCGACAAGCAAGTTGTGAGTTATTATGTTTCCTTACCATGCAATTACGTGATCCAACCCAACTTGCATGTCACTGAAATTGAATGAAAATGACAATACTACCCTGCTTGTCCTAATTGGTCCTACCCTTCACGTGCCTTGTACTCATTCGTAATTTAGAGGACCCCATTTTCATTTTCATGATATTTTGCAGCCCTTGCTAGTAACCAATCACATTAGCTCTTGCTAATAGTTATACCTTATAGATCAAAATTCCGTCTACACTTAGATTAAATTTTTCAATTGTCTAATCTTAATTAAACAATTCTTGCTTCAATTTTCAAGATAAATCTAGAACACAAAAATAGATTATGAATTGTTCAACCGTAATTACACAACCTAAATATATTATATATTTTATCGATTAAAAGGTTTAAAACATAAAAAATAGCCATAAATTTATTAAAAAAAATTCAAATCTCACATTAAAAAGAATTGAAGTTTAAAAATAATTTTTAAAGAGAGACATTTTTTACCTTATACGTTGATTTTGTAGAGAATAGTCCAATCTAGTATAAAAAACAAACTAGAATAGTATCAAAATATTTTTATAAAAAAAAAAAAAACATCACATGTTATAAATTGATTTCGAAAGAATTTATACTTCAACATGATAAAATTAATCTAAAACACAATCGGATCATGAACTATCCGATCCTGATCAGACGATCTAAATATACAAATGTATGATTGTGAGACCACACACAATCTCCTTCCCTCCATATGGAGCTTCTCTATATAAAGCCACCAATCCTCACAAACATCAATTAGAATTCAAAAGAGACAAAGAACAAGTGAGAGGTCTAAACACTCCTTAATCTCCACACATCACACACTCTCTCCTACACCCTTTTCTAAGCACAAATAACCAAACATGTCTTCACAACTTGTTAGTAATGTAAGATGCAACACACTAATGCACTATGCAGCTTCTTATGGTGAAAGAGGGAGCAACAATTACAAACTAACTCGTCGCCAAACATATGAATATCATAGAATAGAAAAGAATAGCATCTCCCCAGAAGAAAGAAACTTCAAAGAACACAACAATAATGAAAAGAGTGCAAAACGTAGCACAAATTATCAAGCTAGACAACAAGCACAAAAGCTACACAGGTTGGGATTCTCATACCTTGCATCATCTTTTATTTACATAGTAATTAAGGTTAAAGCATTGTACAATGGTTTCCTTGGAGATGTTGCTAGTGAATCAAGAATTGTGGGAATTGAAGCACCAATGGCAGAGCCTTATTTCTCTGTTCCAGTTATTCCAAATTAATAATAGGGTCAATATGATCATGTTTGTAATGTCTAGTATTAGTCCAAAAGTATATATTATACCATAAATATATTTAATTATAATGTTTATATATATATATATATATATATATTGTTCATGAGTTGCGAGTTTAATGATAAGAATTTTATGTGTGTTTATATATATTAGTATCAAATTTGAGCTAAAGTTTGCTAAAATGTTACCTACTTATTTTGCAGTAAAATTATATTTATGTGAATTGAGAAGTGATTATTTTAATCTAATGATGTAATGAATAAAATTTAAGCAACATACTATAATTAATTTCGTGCTATATACATTGATAAATTTTTTTTGCCAAAAGCTGGCCAACCTCAATATTGTGAGTGTGTTGTGACAAACACACATAATGCTGAAGTATTAATTATTTAATATTACTCATCATTATGTGGTAAGATTAATTAGCAAATTCAACTACTAAGTTTTTTTTTTTTTGAAGTGTTCTACGTTATGCAATGGCATTAGGTTCAACTAAGTAGCTATGTCAATCCTTTGAGAATTAAGGTACGTTTTAGTTTTGATGAGTCGAGACAAAATTTATCTAAAACCAATTATACATAAAATGGACATTTTTTATTTTACAAATTATATTTCCATGTAAACTTTGATATTTAACAAAATTGTCATAAATCTCACAACTAAAATTTCTCTTTTTGATGCTCAAAGACTATTATTCACATATTAGGAGAGTCAATAAAATATAAAATAATCTATTTAATCTTAATTTTGAATATAAAAGAAAATAAGATCAACAAAATTAATATTTTGAGTTTAAAATTTAAATGAAATATATTTATTTTTATTGATTTACTTTCTTATATATTTGAGATTAGAGATAGTAGTTTAACGTAAATTATTGAATTAATGTCATGCTGAATGTGATATTTTAGGCCACATATATTACATTTCTTTGTCAAAATGGAATTGGTTGGATGCAAAAACTCGGAACTTAAATCAACAAATATGTGCCAAAGTGCTCATTATGGGACGAGTCATGAATTGTCTCCACTCACCTATATGGATTTGTTGGCTTCTACTTAGTTGTGTAGTTTTTCAAAGACAGGGGACTTTCCTAACAAAAATAGTTTATATGAGAATGGAACTCCCAAATTAAGGAAAATGATTAGACACATAACCACAACAAAAGATTAAATTGAAATGTTTAAATTATTAGTTGAAGGGAATTTCAATTAAATATTAGCCACTAATATTAAATAATATTAACAATATTAGTATGTGTTTTGAATTTCTCTACTAATTATAATAACTAGAAATTTTCCCAAAAGAAGAATCTGGAACCAATCAGCTCAAAATATTTTTCTCATTCCTTTATTTAGAAAATATTCAAAACACATACTAATAATCAAATATAATGATGAATTTATACTTTTCAATACATTTGAGATTATTTTCATATCCTGAACACAAGTATTATTTAATCAAACTTCGTCAAAAATAAATGTCAGCACACTAGTATAAAAATTAAAAATACATCATTTTTTGAACATTTATTATGGCCACATGAGGAATTAAATTCGAGCACTATCCTTGATTGTACTTCTTAAAAAAATTAGTTGAAATGTCAAATATTTGATGGGCCTCACAAATCACCCCATTTAAAGTTTCTGATACTGACCCTTGTGATAAGGGTACCTGTAATATTTCCTAGGGCATGAGGGAAAAAGGATGTTTACCTTCCATCTAAAGACTAATTTATATGCAAGGATCTTCACTAGGGCAGAGAAGATATTGTTATTCAGGAGTAAATCCTCTATTGATTCTTCTCTCCACTACAATAATTTTAAAGTGTAAAAAAGATACTTAGACCACATTTAATGTCACATTATCATGTTTTTACTTTCAAAACAATTGTACATGAGAAAATGAAAATAATGACAATTGGAGAGGATCCATTTCACTATTATTCTTAACATTTACCTAGATTAATGCTCGAGAGCCATGTGATGTGATAGCTTAATGTTTCAAAATCATATCAACATGATAATATAAAAGCCTTTTCAATATATGAACATTGAACATTGATAGAGAATTTTTTTGTTCTCGAGATAATTTTTTTATAAGATGTTGTTTTTGTAAGATTTGTCTAACATTCCAACAACTTCTACACACTTCTTCAGAGACTTTACTACTTGTTAACGTTATTGGCTGAAGAAGTAACAGAATGGTTAAGTTAACCAATTTTGAAAACGTTAAACTTAAACAAACCCCATACAACATGGCAACATGCAACTTGCAGTATTTAGTGGTCCCAAACTTGAAACAAAAGGCTCCAATAACTGTGCATGAATTTGCCAAGGACCCCACTTCAATTTAATGAAATGACATGATAGTGACAAGACCTAAGAAGCACTTAAATAGACAGGGACGAGAGCCGTCCAACTTTGAGATAATGCAGTACAAATTAAGCTATGGAACAACCTTCATTTCCAGATACTAGCTTATCAAGTGTGTTTCAAATTAAAAACACAAAAATCACAGTTTTGCACTGCTAAATATATGCTTCTGCGCAATAAATACTTGTCATGGACTACCAGGCATTTGGTCTCTCTCAACTGCAAATCTAAACACACTAGAAAGCATTGTTGCACTAACTCTATACATAATATTTTATGACTCAAATAGAATAGATTTAGGCCCAAAATTCATTAGAAAATTTAGATTATGAGTCTTCAAATTCTAAAAGGATCTAGATAGATTCAGTATAGTGAGTCATCGGTATATTTGTTAGAAAATATCATTTATGTTTTGCTATAAATAGTAATCATTACCAAAAAAATGCACGAAGCAAGTAATATTCCATCCTCCATTCACGGTTCTACATAATAAAGTAGTACTTGGAATTTGATAGCATATAGTATTGCAAGGGCAAAGGGAAAAAAAAAAATACAGTTGAATAGTGTGATGCATATAATCTGACCAGAATTGGCAATGGAAATTGATTTCTTGAATCGGTTGAATGCTGTTAAACCACGATCGTTATCTAAGAGCCGTCAAATATGATCAATATTACGATCATCATTCTTTGGCTGAACTGTCATATTTAAGAACGTGGCCCACATAACAAAAAATTAATAACAGATACAAGATTTATTGATGGGCCTGGTAAGCGTGATAATTGCCTGGAAGAACATATATCTGATAAACAGTTGATAATTTTAGTTTCAAGATCAACAGAAAAAATGTAATAATTTTTTTCCCCCCATTTTTGCTTTGAAATTAAAAAGAGCACTTGTTTACTCCTAAAATAGTACATAAGATAGTATATTGTCTAAAATCAATGAGACATATGTCACATAAATCAGAAGAAAACAAAATTTTCAATCTGTCAATTTTGGTATTATAACCACTTTCTGTCTTCAACAAGAAGCTGCAAATTTATCATAAGTCAAACCAATGAAATTTCCGTCATGGAACAAAATATCCTACGCCTGTTTGCTTTTTGGTGACTTTTTCCATTCTAGCCAAGAGACTGTATTGATTTCATGATTATGATAATACTCATTGTAAACTTGATCCTCCCATAGACTTGCCCTCACATCTAATTTCAAGATTGACGAAGGGGAAAGGATATGGAACATGAAAAATTGAGCTCAAATAGAACTTGCCATACCATATCTAATCCTTGATGATTTCAAATTCAGCACCAATTGGTAGATGATCACTTGGATGACTAAAGTTTGGCAGTCCACCAACAATATCAGCTGCCTCAGAGTCTGGAAGCTCGAGATAACTAATTGGTTTAATGTGGTCTGAGGGGAAAAATAATATATAATCGAGTGTTCCAGTGAAGCCAGGTGTATAATTTGTAAATGGCGGCTCTCCTCTTGTAGAAGCATAGACACTACTTAGAGGAATGGGAGGCTCCTCTATACAGTCGGTCATCTGTTTTGATGAAGGGTTGCCTGATATGAGGTATTGATAAACCTGTGAAACATGAGAGACCAAACAAATTAGTAAAACGTTGTAGGAAACAGGGTTCAAAATTTGAAAGCTATGAATAAGTGTTCAAGCATGACTCATAGCAATGTAAATGAACCATTTGAAACAACAAAAGAGAAAGGGGACTTCTATGTAACATTTGAAAATCAACATGCTTTGGTACTATCAAATTAAATCACCAATAATTAAATGACATGTCATCTATGAATGAGTTTGACCATATTTCAAATTTAACACCACCAAAGTTTTAAGTTTTATCTTTTGAGGCTATTTTGAAATGACGTTTTTGTTAGGATTTTAATTAAAATTTTAATTTTAATTTTAATTTTAATTATGGAAACAATTTATTTAATTACTAGCCTCAAAATTGAATACATAATTGTACCAAAACTCTTAATGTAGTCAACTTCAATAGATGTTGTAGTAATAGCCACATGGACAAATTAAAGAAAATTATTAGTCAAAATGTTCATAGTACCAATACACACTCCTTTTTTTATAGTACCATAGAACTTTTCAAAGAGAAATGGTAATACAACTTCCTCATAATATTGTATTGTTTAATCTTGTTCTTATTAAAGATTCCCCACAAGCTGCTGGACTATAAAATCTACAATGTATATTGATGGGTTGAATTGGTTTAGCCAATGGCACAAAGATTATTAGTTCTCAAAATTAGAGTAAAATTATATTTATTGAATTGAATTATGTTGGCAACACATCAAGTATATATATATACTAGATTACTAAACAACTAAATCTTATTAGTACTCATATATAACTAAATCTACTCAACTGAATCCCTATACTTGAGGGATATTAAACAGAAACAGATTTTGACATTAGTGTACATGGTGATTTTATGTGATTTAAAATCAAAAGATTATTGGTTCATTTTGCTATCAATTAAAATATATATCGGTATGTCCACCATTTTTACAAGAAAGGGATTAAAGTGTACAACATTCAACTATGAGATCTGTGGCCACTTTTTTTTATTTCCCATTCCCAAACACTATATTCACCTCAATATTCCTCTTTTTTTAGAGTCTACGGATTAATACACAGGTTGATAGTAGGTTCATGCAGCATGAAAGATTTCATGGCAACAACACTAAGTTCTGAAATAGGAATAGCACCAAACATGAAAACAAGAGTCGACCAAGATATGAACATCACCGCAGTACACGGACAAGAGAACCTAAACAAAAATAAGAAATAAGCACTAGCAACTTAAGATTTTAGAAATGCTAGGTACCATATCTCCTGGCGTAGAGTTGAAGTCACCAGCCACCATCACTTCAGGTATGCATTCATATCTATCGGATATCAGTGTTTTAAATTGTGACAAGCGAGATAGAAGATATTTGGCTTGTGCAAGTTTGACATCAGCCCACTCAGGATCCCTGGTACAGAAATTTGTATAATAGTTTATAAATTATATCACTAAAGTTACGCAAACCCATATTTTACATTACGTAATTCACATTAAATCAAAAATTCATTTGAAGTCAACAAATGAGAAAAACAAATATGCATACACGGAAGTCACTTCATTACCAATAAATATGTGTGTTGGCTACAATAAGAAATTGTTGAGAGGGACCCTTGAATTTGAACGCAGCCAGAATTCCAACACAATCACGCTTTAGTCTCACACGAGGATCATTTGGATCTCCACGATCTTCTGTACCTGTTTTAGGTCCTGCATCAGAAAACTAGTTAATGAAGAAGCAGAATGCTCTGAAGTCTATACAAGTAACAGAAACTTCTCATCTTCTGAGCCAAAACAATTAATGCAGCATAAGATAATACGAAGAAATAAAAACAACAGAAGAAAATACATCCAAGGAAGGATAGCAAGAGAACAGCAGCAACATCAATGAAGTAGTACAAAGTAAGTTTTGCTTCCACAAGTTTAGCAGTAAATATGTAATACCAAAACAATACAAGCTCAAAAGTCAAGATACTTGCAATTAAGAATAAAATTATATATATATATATATATATCCTTTTTGGATTTACCATTTTTGGTCGCAACATCCTTTTGTTTATCTGGCTGGGTTGTCTGGACATTGCTGTGTTCATCATCATTTGAAGAGTTCCCATCTTGAATTGACTTTACAAGATCATTATATTCAATTTTTTCCTCCAAGACCAGCTCTGCACTAAAGAGCACAAGGTAAGGATAAATTTTAATAAAGATTATAGGTAACATAGAGCAAAAGAGCATCAATGAAGATATAACAACATCCATTCCATTGTTTTTCAGAAAATGAAAAAACCCAAAAGATGAGAAGGGAAAGAAACAGGACAGATACAGAAAACCATAGTTTCCTGAATACCAATTAACTACCAAGAGTGCCGTAATTGCTTAATTCAATTACCACACAATTACATTTGGATTTTTTTTGTGCCTCTATCAGTTTATCTATTAACCAAATTTCTCGTAGGAACAATATCAAATAAGTGCTCGTGAGATTACTAGAATAATGTTCAAATCCTTCCAAGCTTATAACTTACACTCAACTAATATGCTAACATAACATGAGAGAAAAAGGGTTTTCAATTTTAAAAATCAACATAACACAATCGTCGGGCCCTTGGATTAGCAAATTTATTGTAGTTACTCTATCCAAAAAGCATACATCCACGTACAATATCCTAGCTAATGTTTTTCTTAGATTTTGGGTTTTAGGTCTAACTCCACACCCCAAAATTGGCTTCGAAGGTGACGACTGCCCAAACCTTATAAGCACTACTTAGATCATACCCCTAGTCACGTGGAACTCTTAACATACCCCTTCATGCTCTGGATTGGACATCCAAAGCATGGATTAATTGGGGTGAAATGACAAGGAAATGAACACGTCCCTTCAAGTCCAAGACTGGACATCTAAAGCATGGCCAAAAACTGGGGGAATACTAGAGATCTTGGCCAAATAACAAATCTATGATAGGCTTTGATACCATCTACAAATTTGGGTTTTGGACTTAACTTAGTAACCCCACAAAAGCAGCTTATAAGATGAGAACTGCTCAAGTCTTATAAATACTACTTAGACCATAACACTAGCGGATGAGGGATTCTCAACAACTTTAAATCGCAGTAGCAAATTCATTGCAATACTTGATATTGCGGAAAATTGATCCTAGGTTCTTAGACACTCACCAGTTATAATTCTTGCAACTCTAGGCGAAAACCTACTTTATAAACCACTCTAAGTAAAACTACAAGCCTGTTGAATTTTCCAAAAAAAGTTGTGCATACCGGTCATGCTTGTAAAATAACCCGCACCCATCACGCTTTTTCTCTCCACTTCTCTTCATATAAATAGAAGAATATCCCAGCTCCTGCATCCTTCCTTTGTAAAAGCTATCAAACTCATCCACTTCCTGAAATAAATTAGGATAACAAAAAACATTATTCAAAAGAAAGTAATCAAATAACTGAAACTCAAGGCAAAAGCATGGAATCAAAACAAAAGAAAAAACCTGTAGGCAGAAAAAATCAGCTCCCAGGTTCTTGAGTACTTCTAAAATCGAGTTTGAACGATTTTTCCATCTGCAGAAAGCAAAATCCATTATTACAGCTAAAATTCAATTTACACATGGAAAAAAATTGTTATGAATATTCAAACCTTAAGATAAAAAAAAATAAAAAAAATAAAGCATATTACTTCAGAGACGAAGGAAGAGAGTGTGGGAAGAAGGCGCTCTTCACATAAACCTACATTACATTCACAATGTATTAAATTAAATTAAAATAAAATGTATCTAGTATCTATGTAGATGCTTCCCAATTTATTTATTTATAGTTTATAAACAATAATCATAGTATTATAAAAAGATATGAAAAATTAGCATACCTGAGCCAATATGTTATAAGAGACAAGGCTGAATCTAAAGCCTGAAATAAAATAAATAAATAAATCACAGACATAAAGTGTAGAAATTAATCTGATTGAATTATATTGGATAGAAATATAAGAGAGGAATGCGTTACCATCAGATTTAGTTCTGGAATGTATATCAGAACCTTCTACTGAAATGAATTTGGGATGTATTAATGTGCTCATTTTCCTCAAAATTACACTACAAGCCGTCAAAGTAATTGAGTTAGAAAGATATAACACCACGAATATTATTAATTAGTTAATTGAAATTTAATGTATGAAAATAAATAAAGACCTAGTTTTGGAGATCGAAGGTGGAAACGCAGCAAGAACTTTTAGCATATTTTGTATACTATTTTTTTTATAGATTTGCAGTTACAGGAGTAACTGACAAAGAACGCCGTTTTGTTTTTCAAACTTCAAATTTTGTTTCTTCATTTGTTAATTTCGTTGACCCTTACTACTTTTACATTGGGCCAGATCCAGAATTGTTGGGCGACTTCAATTCGTGCCCAGATGGGCCGGCCCAAAGCTATACCAATCCAAACATCCACCTGAGTTGCTTACTTAGAGTTTTAAAGACAAGCAAGTAGAAGGAATTTCAACCCAAAAAAAAATAACTAGTAGAGCTGTAAAAAAAACATACTAGTAGACGATGCACACGGGTCCCGCAACATAGGTGTGTTTGTGGGGCGGGTTGGATGTGTTATGAGGTGAAAATCAAGTTTAAAAAATTTGCTGTTTAATTTAGTTTGTATGACACATTTAAAATAGTTTATCTGACGATAAAACAGTGTCATTATAGTTTATAAACTAACTTTATTCTTGTATGTAATGATTCTCATGGAATTTGAGGTTTTGGGGTATTGAAATTGTAGTCCTCAATCGAGGCTAAGAGAATAAAGGGTTTCTAAGACTCTTGTGCTTGAGTTAGGCTCATGTTACCTATAAACAAAGTCAATGTTCCAACCACATTAATTAGGTATTGTTTGTTTTTGGATATTGTGCATAAGACATCACGGTTTTATTATTAGTACAAAATATTTAGGTTTAATTGCAGTTTTGATCCCTCTATTTTAGCTGAATCGCGAAAATAGTCCTTCCATTTTGTTTCTCTCCAATTTTTGTCCCTTAAGCAGAATTTTGGTCCAAAACTTCATAAAATTTTATTTTTTTTACATTTATTTAAGTCACACTATGTTTCAAGATCTCATTTGCAACAATTGTACCGAGAATATATGGTCATAAATGGTGTAGTACGACTTTAAAAAAATGAAATTTTATCAAATTTTGGACTAAAATTCTGTTTAGGAGACCAAAATGGGGGGACTACTTTCACGATTTAACTAAAATAAGGGGATCAAAACTGCAATTAAGCCAAATATTTAAATGGATAGAAGAGTGTGTTATTTATGAATTAACTTCAAGTATTTTTTTTATACCAAAATATAACTTTTACATTGTCTTTTCTCAACCTTGTTAGCTCATGATTCAGGTATCCCCTTTGCGACGACTTGGTTTGTTTCTTTCTCATTTTCTTTTTTCTTTTCTAATGCAACTAAATAAAAGAGAAAAATGCAAAGTTCCAACCAATACAAGCAGAAACAAGGGAAATGTACCAGACACCCCCACCTTTGTACCTGCCACCCCCCATGCAAGATGAAAATACTATTTTACCCTTCATGTTATCTATAAAAACCCTACAAAATTTTACTTTCATTTTTTACACCCCTCATTTTCGAAAGTTTGAAACCTTCGAAGATCATCAAAATTACCATTCGAAGATTTGAGAAGTTCGAAGCCAAAAAGTAAGTTATTCGAAACTTTGCATGTGTTTCAAATTTTCGAAATTCCTTCATCGAAAGTTTTATTTATACTTCGAAGGTTTGGAAATTAGGAAAGCTTCGAAACTTTTGAAGTTAGGAAAGCTTCGAAACATAGAAAGTGTACTTGAAGGTTTAGAAAAGTATGCTTCGAAGGTTTTGCAAAACCTCGAAAATTTTGAAGAGTTCGAATAGGCCTCGAAAGTTTTGCAAATCCTCGAACATTTTGAAAAGTTCGAACTTAGGCCTCAAATGTTTTAGAAACATTCGAAATTACTGAAAAATTCGAAACAATAGGCCGTTGAAAGTTTAGATATTTTCGAAATAAATAAAGCTTCAAAAGTTTAGAAAGGTTCGAAGTGAGTGGTTCTAAGCCTTTTTTATTTGTTGTTTATAAATTTTATAAACATTATTTATAATATTATAATTATTTATAAACATTATTTATAACATTAATTTTATAACATTAATTTTTTATAAATTTTATAAACATTATTTATAACATTATTTATAAACATTATTTATAATATTTATAACATTGATTGTTTAATTGTTTAATTGTTTAAAATTGTATTTATTGTTTATAATTTATTTATTGTTTATATTATTTATTGTATATTTTATTTAATATATAAATAATTTTTTTATTTTTTTATAATATTATTATTTATTTATTTATAATTTTATAAACATTATTGTTTATTACATTATTTATTTTATTTATTTAAAATTTTAATGT
>JBBPBS010000738.1:9106760-9143205 GCA_037974835.1 Cicer judaicum
TCTCAATCACAAATAAATGAAACATTTATTTTAACAGGGTACACCTGATAAATCTCTATTATTATTATTATTAATTATTAATTCATAAAAAAAATTAAAATATCTTAACTACATAATATTAAAAATAGAACCTAAAAATTTATTGGCATAAAATGATTTTGATATGCGCCACTTTTTAGACTATTTAGACGCCTTTAAATTTTTTTTATATTTTAAAAAAATAATAAATTTTATCATAATTAATTTAAATAAATTTTATTATAATTAATTCACATAAATAAAATTTTATATATGAATAGGAGAAAAAAAATCAAATCTAACCACATCACTTTAACTATTAGTAATAAAATGAACTACATGCATTGCACATTTTTATGATTTTTTTCATGTGAAGGATAAAATGGGAACTATCTATTGTGTTTGTAAAGATAAAATAGAAACATAGTATTCAAATGGCATCTTGTCTAAAAAAGTATTCAAACAGCATATTAAAAAGCAAGAGATCCTCTACTAAAAAGCAAATAAAAAGTCATGCATTTTTGGTGCAAACTGGCGTTTAAGCTCTAGTTAATCTCTTGGTCTCCACTAATGTTTGTTTTCACATTAGAAATAACAAATTATATTACCAAACTACTTATTTTATTTATTGATCAGTTTTTTTTTATTATTGTTACAAAATATAATAAAATTGTAAAAATTGTATACATAATAACCATTAAAAAGTAATATCAATAAAATTAATTAAAATTGCATTAAAAATTAAAAATAATATTTATTTTAAAATATTCTATTTAATTATAGTGACACTCGTTATTTTAAATAAGTGATAATAATAAAATAACCAAAAATAAAGAAACTATAATACCATTGAAAATTTAAAAACATCCAATCCAATAGATGAAAGAAATTAGTTAGAAGCGTGATGGGTGCCAAACCAATATACCCAATTAGCACGTCTCGTATATAACTAGTTACAATTAGTTTTAAGATTATTAATTGCGTGGCCAACAACATGACACGTGCATTCAGTTGTTGTCTTTTCTCTTTTGTTTGTTCAACTAACTCTTCTCAACAAATGAAAGCCTCACTTTACCATCCTTCCTTATTCGCCAATGGGATCTTGCACTTTGGTTTCTTCCCAACTCAATTTCAGATCTTATCCAATAATAATGTCCTTTTCATATTTTCCTAATTATATTAAAATCTGCAATATTACGGTTATAATTGCAATCATTACTAGTTATAATTATTATAAATTGATAATGTTAATTAATTAAATAATTTGTTGAGATAATATTTGAATTAGCACTAATTAACTACATGATGGAAACGCCTGTCCATTTCCCATGTATGCATTCTCTAATACTAATAACAAGACATACTAACATGCTTTGTTAATTAATTTCTGTTAGTAGTAGTACTACTAGTGTTGTTTAATTATGAATCAAAACATGAACACGTGTCTTGTGTTGTCGGTCTCGTTTGTTGACTTCACCAGTTGTTCACTTGGCACGAAAAGAGACAAGGCAAATGTGATGATTTCATCCTAACTGCATTTATTGATGTCTAATTTTAAGTCAAATTCAATTAATGATATAGAAACATCGATTACTTATTAATTAAATTCCTAAACATCAAGTATTTAGGAAGGTTTGCATTTGGATTGGAGATTGGGTTTAGGTTTAAGAAAATACTTTTTTGGCTTTGGCAGTTAGCACAAAGGGTGAAAGAAAAAACTAGTAAACAGTTATTGGCTTGCTATTTGCGTTTGAATGGGTGCACGAGTTTTAGTTGGAATATGTGAATTTTGAATTGAATTTAAAAGTGGTAGTAGATAATTTCCATGTTTTATTATATTAGAGTTTGGTGATATTATAAACTAATATAAAATTTGATTTTTTTTTCTTTGACTTTGTTAGAAGACAAGCGGACGATATTATCTATGTTTTTGCAAAAGATGCCATATCTTATCTTCGTTTTCGTATAGATAGAAAATCCACATTGTATTGAATACGTGTTATTAATGAAATGCGATACGCCATTCAGTAAAAAAAAAATCGGGACAGGTGATTTTGCGAATTTGGTCTCTCAAACCAAATTAACTTGTGTTTTAAATCAATTCAATAAAGTTTTGAGTCTAATTCAAATTATTTCATTTAAATTTAACGATGTTCAGGTTTGTGATATTTTGAATTTGTAAACTCCACTTATTAATTTGATATATATATATATATATATTTTATTTTTTTATCTATTGTTGAGGTATAGTTATACATAACTATTGGATCTGATTTAAAAAATTGTTGTTAATTTAGTTGTTTTATGTATTTTTGTGTTTGTGAATATATATTTTAAGTGTTAAATAATATATTGTGATTCAATTTTATAATATTTTTTAGATGTTGAAGTATTAAAATGTAAGTACCCAAACAATTTCTCATTTAAAATATTTTTTTTATAGATTCTCATTTTTCTATTAAAATTTATAACAAATGCTTGAAAATATTTTAAATAAATTTATAGAAATGATCTTCTTATTTTAAAAGTCGATAATTTTGATATTTCCTTTAAATTTTTGAACTAAAAAAAATAGAATTAACTTACTTTTAACGACATGACATACAATTCTATAATATATAACCATTTAGATATATTAATTATTCATTTCATAATAATTCAATTAAAAATATAAAAAAATTCTGAAATTAAAAATAAAGTATTTATCGCGTTTTATTCCAATTTAATATGTATTAATTATTTTACACTATCACATCATATGTCATGATATTTAGAATCTTTTACGTCGTTATTTTTTAATTAAAAAATATAATAAAAAACTAAAACTATTAACTTTTAAAATAGGAAAACTAATTTTGAGAATCAATAAAAATAGAGAAACTAATATTCTCTTCGCATTTTTTGCTTGTTAAAATTTTGTTCGTGTTTAAGTTTTTTAGAAATTCATTTTAATATAAATCAAACCAAAACTATTTAGTACATAATTTGAATTGAAAAAATAACAACATGTCGACCCAAAGATAAATCCATTAAGACAATTAACCACTTTAGATCTATATAAAATAAAATTATTTACTTAATAAAAAGCTTAATAATCTACTATTTTTAAAAACTAAATCTAATGAAATACTTTTGTGAAAATCAATTTTGAAAATTAATATTATCTCAGCAAATTTTATCATCAATTTGAAAAAGAAATGTAACATGAAATTAATTGTATTAATTTAATAAAGATTTTTACATATTAAAACATCTTAAAAATAAAATTGGAACAAAATTTTAATAATTTTAATAAAATACTATGATGAATTAAAAAAACGTCTAATATTCAAATTCCCTTTAGGTCTTAATATGTGTTAGATTGTCCTTTAATTCGACGGTACTGTGACTTTATTAAAATTCTAATGTATAGTTAACTCTTATGTATAGTTTTTATTAAAATTGCGATTGATGCTCATGAATCATGATCCTGTTAATTCCAATTCAAACACACACTTCATATAACTTGTAAAAGTATATCGCAAGTAAAATTTAACAATTTTAATTTAGAAAAAATTATCTTAAGAAATATACAGAATACATAAATAATTAATATTATTCGATGTAAGTAATGCAAACATTAAGAAAACATATTACAAAATTGGGATAGGGTTTGATGTTTTTAAAGATTTCATGTCACAACGTTACCGGAAAAGTGAGACAAATTATTAGAAAGAAAACTTAATTATGAACCATGATGTAATAGGAGATGGCCCCTAAAGCTTCTTAAATATATATTTTTAAATTGTATAATTTTTTAATTAAAAATATAAATATATTGATTCTCAATTTACAAATAGAATCATATGGAATCACACATTATAAACTCATCGGACCCATTAGATATAAGTAAGTATAAGTTATATTCTAGTCTAAATCAAACTAATTAAATCAAATTTAATCTCTTAGAGATTAATTTTACTAAAAGATTAAATTTACTAAATTCAATCAAATTTGATCTTTTAAAGATTAATTTTACATAATTCAAAATAAATCACTTAATAGAGTGAGGACGAATTTTGCCTTTCTATTCCAAATTAGACTAGTCGAAAAAATCTCCAGACGTTTTTTATCGAATGTGAAATTTAAATCTATATTTTTGTTTACGACGAAGTTTATATTTTTCCATTCAACACCCACATCTATTCATATAAATAAAATAATAAATTTAAAAGTCATATTTATTATAATTAATAAAATAAAATAATTATTATTATATAATAATAAAATTAAAAAAATTAAAAATTTTATTTTTTATAGAAAGAAGATTATGATTTTTAATATTTTAATTATGTACATGTATGTAAAATTTAAAAATGATAATCGTTTTCAAGTGCCGAGACGAAATGAATATAAACACTCTCAAATTTGTCCCCGAGTTTTAATTTCGAAAGAAATTCACGCCCATTCAATCAAAGCAAGTTTTCTTCGTTTAAATATGAACGAGTTTGAAAAATAGTTACGATTGTGAGTTGTATTGTCATTCCTACTCAAGACCCGAACTAAAACTACAACTTATTTATTTATTTATTTTTATTTTACATTTTTTTGATAAAATTCTTCTATTTTACAGTATATTAGCAGAATTTTACTTTAAAAAATATGTTGAATTTTTATATTTTGTTAATCATTATATAGTATTTATGTACTTATTTTGATAATTTAAAAAGTCTATAGTTACTGTTAATAAAAAGTTAATTTTTATATATTTTTAAATTGTGAAAAAGGTTATGTTTAGTGAACTATAGTGGATATATATGTATACTTTAAATTTCTAACGACTGTATTATTGGAATGCAACTTTTGACTTAAACAACGTGTGTACATCCATTTTGTATTTTTTTATGTATAAAAACCTTTTTAGTTAAAAAAAGTTTTAAAAAACATATTTGTGTCATTAACCAGTAAAATATTTATTATTAATTATTTTTTAAATATATATGTCATTAACCATTTAAATATAAGATATTAACTACTTTAGAGTATTTATTTAACTACTAAATCATAATATTCTAAAATAATTAATATCTTGTATTTTAGTAATTAATAAAATATATGTTAAATAAATAACTAATTATTTATATTATAATTGTTAGTAGATTATTTAAGATGGTTAATGATATAAATTATGCAGCACTAAAAAATATCTCAATAAATAAAAAATTGTTTGTTTTTTAATTTATTTCTAAAAGAAGAAACACTATTTATTATATAAATACAATGAACATGTCTGTCAAATATTGTATTAACAATTTGTATATGGGTATAGTATTTAACTTTTTTGTTGACGTGGTGTATAGTGAAATATATATGATGTGATGATATACTAATTCTTAATCATGGGCATTTAAGAATTAAGAAAAGCACCGCACCGTCAATCGCGTGCCAGTTGTGTGAAACACTTCCGTTCTCCAGCCACCTCAACTTTCCAATATTCCAATCATGAGATTCACATTCCTCTAACGAGGATTCATTAATTAACATAGGGAGCAACAATATAACACTAGCTCTCTCTCTCTCTATATCTATATATATATAAAAGTCTTTATTGTTTTTTTTTTACTTTTATTAAAAAAAATGAGTTAGACTGTTTATGTATTTATTTTATATATTAATATTTTTTAAAATAATTTTTATATTTAAATATGTTAAATTTAATTTTTCACATTTTAAGATAAATTAAAAATAAAAATATACCTACTATTCTTTAAATTTAACTCAACTTAGGTTTAGATTCATTAAGTTTATTTTATCTCAATTTAATTTTTAAATTATATTATATTTAAATCATAAATTATTTATCTCAATTTCGCTTACAATTAATTAAATTAAAAATTTATGATCCTTTAAAGTTATATCAAATGCTGTAATAATATATCTTTTATATTGATTTTTTAAAAAATATTTATAAAATTTTATAAATAATATATATTTTTTGATTTTCTCTACGATAGTTTAAACACACGCAAAGCCTTTAAAAATAAAATAAATGTCTATCAACATATTCAATGTCTCTAATTTCTTTCACATGCAAAGTAGTTTGAAGGGTTAACTTGTTGCGATATTTCTATTAGAATTTAACGTTTTATGACAATAATTCAATAAAAAATTAAACTTAAAGGACTATATGCATAATTTAATACAAAGGTTAATGATACAAATAAATATAATTTAAATAACAAAATTGAAAAAAAATAAATTTAAAAAATCTAAATAAAAATTAAACTAAATATAAGTATTTTTTTCATTAATTGATAATATTATAAAATACTGTTTGAAAAAAATAATAAATACTTCTAATAAGTGTTTATACTAAGAGATAATTTTCTTCTTCAAAATATACTTATATTCATCAACAAAGATAATATAGTATTAAACGAGTTTAAATAATATATTCTCTCCCTTTCTTTTTCTATAATGAGTCTAAATAATATTCTGTATGGTACACTACCAAAAGACTTTAGAATTCTATAGTAGTCAAGAGTAGAAATGGAGATAAATGACCCAAATAATGCAATATGATTTCATTGGTTATAATTCATAATTCATTGAAGAACACTCTTTTTTTTTTTTTTTTATTCAATCATTGACATTACAAGAGTTCCACCTATATTCTTTTAGGACTAAAATAAAGGAAAAGCGAGCTTAGGAATACAAGAAAAGGATCACCCTCACGAGATCATGGCTCCAAACTATTATTTTATTATTTAGTCGGCGCTAAAAATTAAGAATGTACTTAAATCCTTTAAATAAAAAATAAAAATTTAAGATTGCACATTTGAACCACTCATTAGTCTGGTGTGGAAGGACATAGATAAACGCACAAGTTTAAGGACATTTCCTTTATTTTGTCAACGACACTCCACTCGGATCCTACCCTACAATTCGAATCCGTAAAACATCAATAATATTTTACAAATTAATTTTAATACATTATTATTGTAAATATATATATTTTTAGCTAAATTATATTGGTGGTCCCTTAACTTAATTTCAGGTAACGTTTTAGTCCTTATCTTTTTTTTTTTCCGATTTAGTCCTTTATTCTTAATAATATCAAATAAAATATGAAAATATGAGTTTATTTGAAGATTTGTATTACGGATTTGATGAAATTTGTATTATATTGAAGAATATAATTAATTTTGTGAGTTTTGATTGAATTTTTTTTTGAATTTTTGTTTATAAAAGGATAACGTTGTTGAAATTTTAAAACATAAAATATCAAATTGTCATTTAAAATTAAAATAAAGGACTAAATCGAAAAAAAAAAAAAGAACTAAAACGTTACTTGAAATTAAGTTAAAGGACCACGAATGTAATTTAGCCTATATCTTTTTTATCTTATGTTACTGTAAATATTTTATCAATGATAGTTTAATATTTTAAAAAAGTGATGCATCTTAAAATTTGCTTAAAAAATAAGATGCCAACACTTATAAAAATAGTTTTTAAAAAATAACTTTGAATATTATATCTTTTAAAAATATGCTCCAACCATGCTTTATAAATAAAATAACGCTGCTGTTATATGATCTGTCACTGTTGCAGTCCAACCTTACTGAAAGAAAAAAAAAAAAAGTATACATATAAATAATAAATTAGACATAATATTTTGGGTATGGTTTCTGTGCAAAATACGAGTGTCGGTTCTTGGGTTCTCTGCACAAACTGAAAAACCTTTGTACTCTTTCTTCTCTCGACATCACACACAATTCTTTAACACAAAAAAAGAGGAATAAAATTAACATCTACTTCTCAATTCTCATTCCAATCATTTTCTTTAAATCTTAACCAATTGAATCTCAACTTTTTGGTCACATAAAATAGACTTATCATCAACCATTGTTCATTTTGTTAGTTACATTCTGTTTCTCCATTTTACAAGCCATCACATTCACCTCAACAAACTTCATTTAAAACTACCATTACCTGATTTCATACCTTATTCTTCAATTCAGGTACACTTTGTTTGTGGGGTTGGAATAAAGTTTCTGTTTTTAGCTTTAGAATCTTTGATATGTAATTGGGTCTCAATTGGATTAATCATTCATTTTGTCTACTTATGGCTCATACTATGTAAAATGCATGTTTGTAGATTTGGTTTTTTTTCATTGTGGAAATTGGAAACCAATGAAGCATTGGGGTTGGATTAGTAGAAGTTTCGTTTTTTTTGGAATTAATAGAAGTTTTGTATTTATTGAATTGGATTGAGTTTTCAGGCACCCTTTTGATGAAGTAATTCACTGGTCCTAAGATCATGATGATATAATAAAGTTGCAATATTCCATATTGCTTTTTGATAAGGATATTGAATTTCTTATTTTTTTTTTCTTCATGTTCTCCTTTTCTCCTTTCTTTTTTATCTGCTTATCTTTCAATGCAAGACTTCAAAATGGATATTATTTTTCTCTCCCTTACAAAGGTTTCCTGGAAGAAGATAACCGAAGGGAATATCATAGGTTAATTGCTTCATATTTATTGGATTTTTGCAGAATGGAGAGCACAAGATTAAGCCAATGGTTAAAGTTAAACCTTCTGGTGTTTGTACTTGTATTGTTGAAGGCAGAAGCTGCTTATGTACCAATCAGTTATGTCCACAATGCAGTAACAAAAGGAGCTGGTTAGGATTTTTTTCTTTCTATCTTTATTTCTGTGTGTGTTTGTTCATAGTTAGCTTTATTGATTGTGCTATTAATTTCATGCATACTATTTTGATTGATGTTTATGGTAATTTGGAAAATTGAAATTTTAAATTTTTGTGCAGTTTGTTTGGATGGAAGTCCACCAGCTTACCATTTTGATAAAGGATTTGGAACTGGAATTAACAGTTGGTTAGTTCAATTTGAGGTATACCCCTTTCTAAAAAAAATTCTTATATAATGAAAGTTTCTCTTTTATTGTTGATAAATCGAGTTGTTAAATAGCAACTGTAGCATAGTGGAGTTTAAACAAATCTTTATTGTTTTGTGATATGCTATTTAGTACAAAATGTTTCCAAATAGGGGCTATAGTGGTGTTATAGCGCTGTTGCGTGGAAGAATTTGAACAAACTGCTATTTTTTGCTATCATTGCTTGACAACACTAGACAAACTTCAATTTCAAATTTTGTTTTTGTTAGGGAGGAGGATGGTGCAACAATATCACAACTTGCCTTGCACGCAAGACGAATCGTTTAGGTTCATCGAAGCAAATGGCTAACCAAATTGCCTTTTCAGGAATTTTAAATAACAGGAGACTGTTTAATCCAGGTATTTCATTTTCTTACTAATAAACGGATCTTGTTTCTCTTCATGAATTTCATGTTTTGTTCTAATGAATGTTGTGAATTGCAGATTTCTACAATTGGAACAGAATCAAGGTTAGATATTGTGATGGTTCATCGTTTACTGGTGATGTGGAAATAGTCAATCCAGTAAGTTTTACAAAATTAAAAATCTAAATTTCCAAGAAAATATTAGCTTTTAGTATAAAGTTTTTCCTATTTTTATAAGATGAAATTTTAATGATGTGATGTGTAAATCAGGTAACTAAGTTGCACTTCAGAGGAGCAAGAGTTTTTAATGCTGTCATGGAAGATTTGCTAGCAAAAGGAATGAAAAATGCTCAAAATGTATGACACAATTACGATTCTCCACTCTTTTTCTTCCTCTTCATTAGTATTTTTTTCATTCACTCATCACAACTTGTAACTACAGGCTATTATCTCAGGATGTTCAGCTGGAGGATTAACTTCAATACTGCATTGTGATCGATTTCGAGCTCTTTTACCGCCAGGCGCTAAAGTAAAATGCCTCTCAGATGCCGGTTACTTTATCAATGCGTAAGCATCATCTATAACATGCTTCTTAATTAACATCGTCCTAATTTTTTTTGAAATCGCTTAAATCATTTTACATGATTCAATATGTTACTGTCAACAGAAGGGATGTATCTGGAACACAGCATATTGAACAGTTCTTCAGTCAAGTTGTTACTACACATGTAACCTTCCTAACTCTGATTATTTCCCACATTAGATAATTTAATTTGAAATATACTTTCTAAAGCTTTATTTCAAGGGAGATTTAAAGTGTTTCTAGTCTGATAGTTCTTTCTTTCTTTTCTTCCTATTAATTAGGGGTCCGCAAATAATTTGCCTAGATCGTGCACTTCAAGACTCAATCCAAAGCTGGTTAGTTTGTGTACTATAGGTCTATCTTCCTGAATTTGCAATTCCTTCTTTGGTTTTGTTACTAATACTTCTGACTTCTGACTTCTGAACTATCTTTTAGTGCTTTTTCCCTCAATATGTTGTATCACAAATCACTACACCAATATTCTTTGTCAATGCGGCGTACGACTCGTGGCAGGTTAGATTATGACGATGCTCAACATAAATCAGTTTATTTGAGTAGTGATGCCTGCAAGTTGGATTACAGTTTGAACTAATATAGTAGCATTCTTTCCAATATTGGTGAACTGGGTTTAGAAGCATTGAAAAGTGTTACTCAGATGAAAAAAAATTGTATATGAAAAATCACTATGAAAACATGCCATTTGATGTTTTTGCTATTAGCTCTTAACATGAGGTATACAACAAAGCTTTTGTTTGATCCACAAGATATTGATTTGATTCAGATTAAAAACATTTTGGCACCGGGTGTTGCCGATCCTCACGGACACTGGCATAGCTGCAAAATGGATATAAACAACTGCTCTTCTAATCAGCTAGATCTAATGCAAGGTGAATCTTCTGTTCTTAATTATTTTGTCTCATGAAAATAATGCTACTAGCAATAGGTTGTCGCATCCTTCTGAAATTTAGTCAAAGCTTTTTAGGGAATTATTGAGTTCCTAAGTCATAGCATTTATCTAACTTCTCTTTTACCAAAACATGATTTTCAGGCTTCAGAACAGAATTCCTAAGAGCATTGACTGTTCTAGGAAACTCTCCATCCAAAGGAATGTTCATAGACTCTTGCTATGCTCATTGCCAAACTGAAATGCAAGAAACTTGGTTTAGAAGCGACTCTCCATTGTTGGCCAAGACAGTAAGAGGCGCACTATTTTATTAACCTCCCTCCCTTTTCTCCATAAAATATAACATATCTCGATTTTTCAACTCAAATCTTTTGCAGCAGCTGCAGATTCGTTGGATCCAATACAAATCCAACGACTCTGCAGCCACCACAGAGAATCCTAACTTATCAGTTAATTTGTGTGGCTTTTGGTTTGCAGACCATAGCAAAGGCTGTAGCAGACTGGTTTTATGAAAGAAGGCTTTTCCATCAGATAGATTGTCCTTACCCTTGCAATCCAAGTTGTCACAACCGCGTTTTCGAACCACAAGACAACCCAGAAGTATAGATTCATTTCATCAAAATCAATCCATATACATAGCATATACATATTTCATCATTCTTATATAAAACCACAATTATTGGTTTTAACTAGTGATTGAATAAGAAGAAAAAAAAAATGATTTTTTACAAATTTATCAAGCTATCAATATAAGGAAATGCTGCCACTGCACTAAACTTGTGTGCTGGGCGGCCACCATCATTAATTGTTCAATGTCAGAGTTACCATATTCATAATAAAAATATAAAGTATAGAATATTATTTTGCTGCTATTGGATTTGTAAGAAATTTATTTACATGTTGTGTGAATGTTAGAAAAATGTCAGCACCAAAGGAACTTCAGGTGCATCAGCTATAAAGCCCAGTTTTCCAAAATTATCAAACAAGGTGAGCTTAATTGCAGTATTCTGCATAGAATATAACCACTCCTTAGTCCTTTCCAATGTACTATAAATGTCACACAACTATTATTTCGACGAAGAATAATCATTAAATGCTGGTTAATACTTCAAAAAAAAAAAAATAATTTAATAACATAAAGAATCTCATAAGCGATAAGTTAAGAATTCATCGTAAACACAAAGATTCCTATAAAAAAAATAAAAATAATCATTAACACAAGATTAGTGCTATTTAATCACGCGCATTTAGTGGTTACATTCTACTTCTTCTTCTCTTGAACTCAAGTCTTGTTTATTGATTTGCGATTCTCCGATCTGCATCGTTACTCGCCGCCGCGATAGTCACCGCGAGCCGAACTCGGTTATGTCCATCACTATTTCGTTCACTTTCGCTGCGAAACCTAAGTACGAACATGTATGTATCTGAATTTTGAAATTTCGTATTTTAAACCACACAAGGAAACTAAATGAACTTTGAAATTGAATCATATAAGTATCAGATATGTGTTGTGGCTTTCAATCGTGATTCATAGCGAAACAAAAATTTTGTTAACAAAACCACACCTGAAAATGTCTAGTTCTTGGAATTTATATAATCAATTTAATTCTTTATATTTCCACTACAACGATTCTAGCATAGGTTTGAACTTAATTTTTTCTTTTTTAATTAATTATTGTATCAGGCACGATGGATTGAGCTTTTGTGCATTAGAACCGGTGGGATTCTACTAACGTTGGTTATTCTGGTAAGCATATATCAATGTTAAAGCTGTTAAAGTGTTAATCTCTATTTTTAATTTGTAAATGCTGTTTATTAATGATTATTATTTTTACTGTTCATGTATCTTGTAGGTCATCCTATAAAAGCTGATATTTGCCGATTTAATTTTGACCCAACTGGACCATTTCGCCTTACGAGTATGATTTATATGAGTTATTACAATAATTGGTATTTATTCTTTGTTGAACAAATTCTTGAAACTTTTCAAATTTTGTCTGGTGAAGTTCAGGTTGACTTATTTGAAGAACTTATATTGGTCTTTTGTATTTTTATTTGTTATTTTAGAACTAATGGATTTGTCAAATGGGTGCTGACACTGCTGAGCAAGAAGGAATGAAAGCCAATTCCATTTATTTGAATCACTTTATGCTTCATACATGACTTGTATATACTCCAGATAGAGAGCTTCCTTGTTAGATCCAATTAGCAGCAACTTCTCAATTCATGCATCAAAACCTTAAACAACTTATAATATGAGACCAATGATAGTAATAATTGAATTAGTGCAAGGTGCACAAAATCTACTGGTGAAGGTGCAATTTAATGCTGACAGCAAATGGCATACATCATGTTGCCATGTAAGCACATAATTCAAAAGTTTTAATTGAGCTTGTTGAAGTCTTCCTTTGTTGTCTTTAGCAGAAAGAAAACAATTAGCAAGGATACTAGAATTTTCATGGACTATTAGCAAGGTATAAAATTCCATGATTGGCCTGACATGTTATTGCAGATGCTTGTCAATTTGTTTGGACTGGTGCGTCTTGAAGATCTATCTGTAATTCTGTATCATATACACCTAAGGGCTGATTTCTTTTTCTGGTGGCTAATTCCATTTGCTTTTTCTGTACTTCTTTATTTGTCAAGACATAGACCATTTTAACTGTTAGATTCAGACAGAGATAAATTTGTATGTCTCCCTTGCAATGTACCAATATACCTATAGACTATAGTTGTAATTGTTATCTTCATTAAGAGTATATTTGAATTGGTTTTATAAGGTGAAATTGAGTAGAACGGAATAGATTGAACTAATTAAACAAAATACGCTAAATTGCATGAATAAATTCTTATCTAGCAGTTCAAAGTTCAAGCTACAGATGTATTTGTGCACTTAATTGAAAAAAGAAGATACATTTTTAAAAGTTAGTTAATGTATTCTGAAATTTAAATTCCAGAAATAAAAAAACATGCAATTTTTTTAAGGTGGTTTATTCCAAAAAGGAGAGGGCAATTTGGAGACTTCATTATAAACAGAGGGATATGGTGTATTTAGAAAAAAATGTCTGTGAACAGCAGAACCATACCTCAATTATAAGACTTTAATGAAAGGGCCACCCACTAACTACTCCTAATGGGTTCATATTCAGTATCCTAAGTTCCTAACTCATAATCATTCAATGTTGACATTGCACCAAGACTAATCTATTCAACACTATAATCTTATTGTTTGAAATTGAGTTTTTTTTTCTCCATATATTCCCTTCATTGGAGTTAATTTGTTCACTGAAGTGTCTGACACTAAATATGAGAACTTCTTTTAATTGGAATCTAAACCGTAGTTCATCACATTATGGAGGACTAACTCCTTCCACTAAACTCAACTCCACATTTTGAACTAAAAAGTAAAAATTAGTGTTTCACAATACTCAATAAAGCAAAGTACTAACTCATACATATAGATACATAATCATTGATTTTGACGCAATGCCGGAAGGGGTACGATGATTTGAACACCAAAGAAAATTCATGCTGTCCATAAGCGTGCATTGGTTTGATGCTTTTTTTCTTATTCTTCTTTGCAACATGCACTATTGTTTAACTGTCATTGCTGGGTCTTTTTGCAACAATATTAAAGATTGCTATCATTTTAAATTGGATCATATTAATTAATGTTTCCTTTCATATTATATTAACTTAACATCTCTTTAAAGCTCATTTAACATCTCTTTTAAGTATTTAAAAGATCATCATACACATATTTTCAATACTAACTCTAAACATCTTTTAAGTAGGTAATGTTGTTCTTGTGACAGAAAACTCAGATTATTTGGGGCCTACGGATCACGGATTAGGTGGCAACAAACATGGTCATCAAAAGGTTTAGTTAAAGCAAACCGTTTTGTTTATAAATCAATCTCAATATTGAGTTTTGATCATTTTTATTATCTTTTACAACTAATTGACTATTAATAAGAATTTTTATATTGTTGAACATCAGAGTCGACATTGGCAATCTAAAATATACCTATGAAAAGGATCAATATGGATGAGAGAAGACTTGGTAACACTATGAGTATTTGAGAAAAAATAATTTAATGGAATTTGCTCTAGAAACACATCATGACAAGAGGCATAAAGCTTTGATTTGTTGGATGCATTAAACACCACTATTTTAATTTATTTTAACTTTAAACATTCTCAATCGAGTAAACAAGCTAAATGGTCTCAGGACAAGTATGAGATTCTCTAATTTGTTCTTAAAATTATGAATATTTCAAATATTTTTTGAGTTCATCAAACATTACTCCTACCCATTCTTGTGTCAATGCACGTTCCAATAGCTGACTTGTTACTTAAATGTCAAGTTGAGTTCATTCAAATAAGGAAAAGAACAATTAACTCCAAAAATTGTGATTGACTTTCTGGGACGTTTAGTTATTAATATGAATCTTTTAAATTAGTCTCTGTAATTATAAAACGTTTTTTATATAAAAGATAACGTTGGGAAATTTAAAGAAAGACGATGATATATAAAATTGAGTTGGTAATTATGGTGTGTGAGAATTGAATGATAAGTAGAACGTAAGTTCAAACAAAACTAATTAATAATATTAGTTGTTGCAAAAAATAAAAACTCGATGAAAGTATGAGTATGAGAAACATTTTACATAAGTAAATGACTGATTTGAAATATTCATATTTTCATATTTGAAATATTCATATTTTTATAATACTAAAATTAATCTGTCTCACAAAATGGAAGACTATTTCGTTACTTACTATTCTATTCCTTATATGATATTATTGGAATTTAAATTTGTCATTTAACACACACATAAGATAAGCTGTTGAAACAAAGTTAATCAATAGACAATAATAATAATAATAAATTAGGCTCAATATTTATTTAATTTCACTTTTAAATATGATCAAAATTAATTCTATTAATATAAAATTAATTTTAATATATTTGTAGTTTTTGTAAATAAAATTGATTCTTCATTTAGAATTAATTCTAATGCTCACTAATAGATTACCTTATACAGTCAAAAACCATTTTCAAACTCTTTTAACCCCTCTTTTTCTTTTTCATATTTTTACTTTTCTTCTGATAGTCTCCACCACATCCTTTTCCCCCCCTTGAAATCTTTATTATATTTTTCCTTACAAAAGAAACTTGTTGTCCCGTTTACCTGCGAGTTGCTTTGTCTCACTCATCACACCAGCTACTCCCATCACCATCTTACACACGCTCCCCTCACTATATTCACTACTTACAAGTTACTACAACACACCCTCCAATTCTTTTACTTGCACCCTTCAACACACAATTCTCTTTACACTTTAATCAATCAGCTCAAAAATGCACCAAAACACCACACAAAAATGCCACTTTACTTTACCACCACTACAGATCTGAAACTCATAGAATCTCCAAAACAACCAATTTTGATTTCTGGGTCTTGCTCTTTAACCTATTGGGTCATCGAAAAACCATTCATTTTTTTCAATTTGTAACGGAACCGTTGTTTGTAGAAAAATGGGGTCTAGTGGCAGCAAAGCCACTTCTTCGTGCAGTTCGTCATCTTCTTCTTCTTCGTGCAATTTACGAAAAGGTCGATCCAAACGGCATAGAGGTTTTCCTTCTTATTGTCTTGGAACAACTTCTGGATCTCGTGACAGTGATAATGATGACAAGGTAAAGTAAAACTCACTTTCTTGTTTGAACAATTTACCAATGCCACTTTTTTTTTCTTTCATCAAATCCATTTTTAATAAAATTTTATTTTTCTTTCTCTTAGTTCATCCTTGAAATTTTTTATGTTGCTGGTGAATTGGATTGTAAAATGAAGGTTGATACTAGGATCATACTGCTATGGATTCTGAAACTTCTTGTTTTGCTGTTAGATGAATTAGATTTTAAAGAACCACATTGTTCAAGATTTTAATTTTGTTTTTTTTATTGAAAAAATTATATGAAATATGTAGGAATTTTTTTTCCTTAATCATAGCATTTGGTTTTACTATTATTTATATTCCATTTTCATGGTTGAGTTTCTAGATGCTTTTAAATGTATTTGATTTGATTTAAAACATAATATTCAATGTGACTATTTCAACTATCCGAATTGCCTATTAGGCATTTATTTATTGCATTTTAGTTGTTGGTTCTGTTTTGGTCATCCTTTTACATTTACCACTTTTGTGGTTGTTTCTTGCCTTGCAATTTACGGCTGAAAGACTACCAAGAAATGGTTTCTTAATGGAGGAAATGACGTAATTTTGATAGGCTTCTAGATAGATGCAATATGATTTTATGCAATAATAAAGCTATACTAACTAAATATGTTGATTTCCTTTTACAAGTCACTAGTTTTGGAATTTTTTTTATATCATAGTAACTTTTTTGGTACTATGTCTCTTTCCTAATGTTAGCCTCATTGTCCTATCTGACCTTTTTTTTAATTATTATTAGTTTGGTTTTTTTTTCAAGTTATGAAACTACTGTCTTTTTATAATGTTTTCGTTTTTTTATTGTATAGCTAATAGCTATCATGTATTAGTAAGTTACAGTATTGGTTATTGGTCAACGTTTTGTGGTGTTAACTGTCAAATAATTCTAGTTTGCAACTCATACTTTAGGTTTCTGATCAGAATAAAGTAAATGGAAGTGATGCTACATACACTGGCAGCAATGACGTTGACTCGGATGAAGTGAAATCAGAGTCTTTTCGAAAAGTTAAATCTGATGAAACACCTTGTGTGCCTTCTAACATTGATCTTGATGAGTGGAGTCACACTGCATCCAGAACCGCTAGTAGCTCTGCCAATGGTTCTTCAACTCAGTCCACAAACCCTACAAGTCGGTTCTTTTCTCGTTTTAGTCTCATTCCGGGTAATATAAGCTTCAGACTTAGCAGAACCACCAGTTTAGGGTCATCTCGACCTTGTCCTGTTTCATCGGCAAGTCTTTCGATATTTAACAATGAAGACGAGCTTAATAGAAATGAAACTCAACAATGTAGTGACTTGCTTAATGCGTCTTTTGTTAATCGAGTCCCTATACAGTATCATCAAGATGATCCTAATAATTTAAGTTCAAATGCCGCAGCATTCGGTTTGGCTGGAAATTTGTCGAGCAGTCCTACGCTGTCACCTATCCAGGATATGGTTAGAGATGGATATGCTACACGAGAGATGCGTGAGATAAACCTGTTTTCTCCAAGAATTCATAATGAGACGGTAAATGTAGAGACTAGGCATATGGATAGACGAAATGGAGCTCGTGAACCTGTTGACCGCAATGTACGTTTCAGCCGAACTTTAAGTGTTGGAAGGCTTCGTGACAGAGTTCATCGCCGATCAGCATTGTCTGACTTCACCTTTTGCCCTCTGCAACAAGAGAGAGATGCTAATGAGGATGGTGGAAGACAAGTTGGGGAGACGGGTACAAGAGTCTCACCATCTGATCGTAACGCTTTAAATTTTCATACTTCATCCGGATATCCTCTACACAACATGCCTAGCTCCCCATTTAGCACCCAGGACTATGAGGTCGAGGCTTCACGGTCAAGAGAAACTAGGTATCAGGATCTGCTGGAACATAGGTCCAATTTCCTTGAACGGAGAAGAAGAATACGATCCCAGGTTTGTGTTTTTCTGAATAATAACAGTGATTTTTTCTACACGCCGTCGATTTATTCGAAGTTAATGATCTCCATTTCGACTGTTTTAGGTTCGTGCTCTTCAGCGATTGGGTAGCCGGTTTGAAAATCTTTCTGGACACGACAGATCATGTATCTTGTCCGGTCATCATAGAAACGGTCGTTGTACATGCAGAACAAGTAGCCGCGATAACAATTCAAACGATGATACCAATGCTAGAGCTAGCATATCAAGAATTGTTATGCTAGCTGAAGCCTTATTTGAGGTAACTATAATACACACTCTTAGCTATTCTGGATTGCATTCATTATATTTTTTATACAAGTTGAATATTTTGTACATATGTTAATTAGGTTCTGGATGAAATTCACCAGCAATCTGTTGTTTTATCTTCCCGCCCTTCTGTATCTTCTATCGGATCTGTTCCTGCACCGGCTGAAGTTGTCGAATCCTTGCCTGTCAAATTATACACAAAGTCACACAAACATCAAGAAGAACCTGTACAGTAAGTATTCTGGCTTACTCATCACTTCGTGTCATTTCAACATTTTTTATTTAGTATGCAAATGTGCATTTTGATTTTTGAATTTATATAGTCCTATGCAACTTAAAATAGTTTGTGCATTTTACTAATATTGGTTTATGCTATTTGATTTGCTTTATGACTTTGGTAATCCTTTAATTTCACAGATGCTATATATGCCTTGTGGAGTATGAAGATGGCGACAGCATGAGAGTACTGCCTTGTCATCATGAATTTCATACAACATGTATAGACAAATGGCTTAAGGAGATTCACAGGTATGTCAGATTTGGGATTTTGAATCTTCTTATTATCAATACAGTTATAAACTTCAAATTTATATAAAAATATTGCTTCCAAGTGCCAACTAAGTGTATTATAATTATAATTTACATACATGCGATGGGCTCAAAAATTTAAAAATGATAGAACTTAGGTAACACCCACGCTTCAGGTTGAAGGTGTATCTGGTATCCAGCACGATACAAGTACATATGGTTACATTCAATTACTTTTCATTTTTTCAAACTATTATCGTTGTCTACGTGTAAGTGTCAATATCGTAAGTGTCTATCTGATGTTTGTGTTGGTGCTTCATACGATAGAACACCAACAGAAATTGGAACCGGTATTAATTACAGAAATTTACAGAATCTATAGCAAGGATGCTGTTAAGGCTCCATCATGATAGGAGCTTTATATCACTCCCATAAATCTTGGCAATTCATTTAATATGAACAACTTTAAGTGGTCCCTCCTATAATAAATTTTGAAATTCTTTTTCATCTTCAAATTCATCTTTACACGCTCTGATATTTCCATGCTACTATCATTTTTTGTGTGTAATAATTAATTATTATGTTAGCAGCTTTACATTACATGTGGTAGAGATTTGTATTGGAAATGTGTGACTTTAACTTTTTGTATATTATGATTATTTCACAGGGTATGTCCACTATGTAGGGGGGACATTTGTATATCAGATTCACTGCCAACAGAGAATTAAAGTTGCAAATTGTTAATCAGCATATATTTTTTTCTGAGACCATAGCTCCTCCTCAGGGAAAGTATTATTGCACATACACTTATGTGACTATATTAAGCAGCTCAACCTTGTATTCTCATTGTTGTTGTCAATGATTATTTAATCCAATTTCTGAATAATACATATCAAACATTTGTAGAATAGATTGGAACCAATTACTAGCTCTCTTTTTTCTATCTATCCAAAGAAAAATCTTCTAATGACACTCGTTATATACAATATTAGTTAGACTAACCTAATAACTCATTAGTTAGTTAGACTAATATAATATCTAATAGATGACTTTTGATTCACTTATGTAGTTGTGTGATGCAGTTACACATGATAAATAATTTCAATCATTAATTTGATAACAAACGGTTCAGATTACACGATCACCGTATTAACTTTAAATAATTTCATTTCATGACACATGGTAAAGATGGTTCTGATTCACTAATATAACTGCGTGATGCAAGTTATACCAATAAATAAGTTCAGTCATTAATTGGATTAATTTGATATCAAACAATTGTTTACTAAATTAACTTAAAATATTTTTTGCGATTGATGAATTTAAATTATATGTAGGAGATCATTGTGACGCATTTACCAAATAAAATTTGATTCCCGAAAATCATGGAGTGGGGGCAACTGTTGCCAACATGTTTCTCTAGAAAAAGCTTATTATTTCCTTTTGTTTTTCTCAGTATTTGTTAAATTTACACGATTCCGCAAAAGGAGGGGGAAACGTGAGTCAAATAAGGGCTTTTTTGATGAGTAAGAAAATTGGTGATTTTAAGAAAGCATCTTTGACTGAAGTGATTGAAAATAATAAACGGTTGTGCACGCGTGTGACATCCTTTTCAGTATTTTCAGGGTAAAGGAACATTTGAAGTTTAGTGTGAGGTGTTAGATTAGAAAGTTGTCTAGTTTATTTGGGTGAAGGGGAACGGTAATTTGTTATTGTCTCCTAAAAAGAACAAGTCCAGTGCAGTTTGTACAATCTACTCTGCCTCATCTGCTTTTCTGTTTATTTGATTTAGTGTCACAATCACTATTCACTAGTCACCAACACCACCCTTCTATGTGTTTGTTTATCTATTTTTAGTTTTAGATTTTCAATAAATTATTTTTATTTTATATTTAAAAAAATATATTTATGAGAATTATTTAAAAATAATAAAAATTATTTTGAACATATTTATTATCGTTAAAAAAACTATTTTATCATTCAATGATTTAGATAATTATTAGAGATTTTTAAATGTTAAAATCACTTTTTATAAAAAAATGTGTCGTTCAAAAATATATTTTACAAATAAGTTTTTAAAATAGTATTTTATTTTAATTATTATTTGAAATTTTATCATCTAATACAAATTGTAATAAATTGATGAAATATTTAGATAATATTTTAAGAAAATTTATTTTAACTAATTTTTCATTTTATTTTTAAAATTCATATTTTAAAAAGCGATAACAGAAAATAAAATATTATAAAAATCATTTTTAATTTTTTCTTGTTGTATTAATATAATCACACTAATTTATTAATATTTGTCTATTGAAAAAAATTCTATACGTCAAAATTTTAAAGTTTTTGTTCTTAAAATTCATTTTAATTTTTTTTAGAAAATTATCGTCAATGATCTGACTTTTTTTTTCGATATTTTTTTGCCCGTTATTAAGTCAACACACAAATCATTAAGTTTAGGCGGGAGAATCAAGAATTTCATTATAGGCTATATTTCCAAACAATATTTGCAAACAAATGTTTTGTTTGGTTAAGGACTGCACTTAATAGGTTATATTTCCAAACAATATTTGCAAAAATATTATCTGTAATATGGAGCATTGGTTTTATTCAACTATACTAGCAATTGTGTCTTCGGATTCCACAGAACAATGGTACAGAAACGAATAAAAATGGTGTAAATAACAATTCCTACTAGTTATACAAACACTGAGGCCCAATAAGGCCCGTAATATGAGTAACCCAGCCACTGTTAAACCGGCCCAGGCCTTTATCTTCTCAGAATTCATTTCCAGAAAAAACATTGAGTTGAGTTTTGACTTGAGAGTTGAACGAGAGTGGAATGTGTTTGATTGAAAGATAGTAGCAGAATAGAATGGTAGTAAAATTGTAAACAAAACAAAAAAAATGAAGAGTATAAACGAAGATGCTTCCGTACTAGATCTCGACCCTCAGAGCGATCACAGTTCCGATTACTTAGCTCAGCCTCAACCCCGCCGTCCACGTGGCTTCGCTGCGGCGGCGATGGGGACCAATTCCACCGGAAAAGGAAAAAAAGAGAGAGAAAAAGAGAAGGAGCGAACGAAGCTCCGTGAACGACACCGTCGAGCTATTACCAGTCGCATGTTGGCTGGACTCCGTCAGTATGGTAATTTCCCTCTTCCGGCGCGTGCTGACATGAATGACGTACTCGCTGCTCTCGCGCGTGAGGCTGGTTGGATTGTTGACGCTGATGGAACTACTTACCGCCAGTGTCCCCCTGCTTCTAATATGGTTTACTTCCTTTGCTTTCAATTTCGTGATTGACTTTGAATTAACTAAACTAACGATTCTCTTTTGCTTGTTGTATAGTGTTCTAATTATTTCATAGGTTAGAACCTCTCGCCTAGAGAATTAACCAATTGTGACAATCACACTGAAATTAGTTAGTTTGTTGCTTAGATTTTCTCTTTTTTTGGGGACTAAGAGAGGGATACAAAGTTTGGATAAAAAACTTAATTAAGTGCTTATAGTAAAACTATTTACTATATAAGTGCTTATATATGCTATTTCTATAATAAAAAATAAAATAAAAGCATTTTTGGAAACTATCCTGAATAGCTTATGGAAATAACATGAAAAAAATTTACAGACATTTCATAAGCTCTCTTAAGTAGATAAACTCAAATAAGTCAATCCAAACAAGCTCCAAGTAAAGTTTGTCCAAAATTTTTTCTGTTGGAAACACTGCTCAAACAATTCAAACTTAAATAAAGGCACAAACACTTGATTTAGTTGTTGCTTAGATTGATCAAAGAAAATAAATTAGTCAGTGTATTTCAGTGTTGGTTTGGGAAATAATTTGTGATCAATTTTTAGTGTTTTATGTTTAATTAAGGTATTACTTTGCAGGGATCATTTGCGGCAAGGTCAGTTGAAAGTCAACTATCTGGTGGTTCTTTGAGAACTTGTTCTGTTCAGGAAACACTAGAGAATCAGCCACCGGTAGTACTTAGAATTGATGAATGTTTGTCGCCTGCATCTATTGATTCTGTTGTAATTGCAGAAAGGGACTCGAAGAATGGGAAATATGCAAGTGTAAGCCCCATCAATTCAGTTGACTGCTTGGAGGCTGATCAGGTGATTTTGGTGACTAATTCTATCGTTTTGTATCGTATTTGATGCAGATTTACTTGTGAAAAGATACATGGTTGGCCATTATCCTCACTGTTTTTCATGTTTGTGTTGATATCTGAAATCTGATTGATAAACTTTCTTAGCATAATCTGATTCTATGGTCTGGTGTTTTTTATATACTATTGGTTGAAGATTGTAAATTGGACATTCTTAAACTAAACTTTTCTTATGAGCCGGAGTTGCAAACCAATTGCATTTAGCTTATTTAATTTGTTATTGTTTTTAGCCCATGTGGTAGGTTTAACTTTATAATGTGGTTGTGGAGCAGTGATTGAGCAGGATTATCTAATTTTGTAATTTATTGACGCAGCTTATGCAAGATATTCATTCCGGGGTGCATGAAAGTGATTTCAATTGCACACCATATGTTCCTGTTTACATAAAACTTCCAGTAAGTGTCTATTTGCTGTTGCCTAATGTGTAACTAGACAAAAAAATTATACATTTACAGGTTTCACGTAGTGTGTCCTTTTGAGACTTTAACTGTGTTTGCCTTGTATTTGACTATAGGGTTTCTAAAATTAGCCTTTTAATGCAGGCTGGTATTATTAACAAATTTTGCCAGTTGATTGATCCTGAAGGCATTAGACAGGAGCTAAGTCATATTAAGTCCTTACATATTGATGGTGTTGTTGTGGATTGTTGGTGGGGAATTGTTGAAGGCTGGAGCCCACAGAAATATGTGTGGTCTGGTTATAGGGAGCTTTTTAACATTATCAGAGAATTCAAGCTGAATTTGCAAGTATGTGTTTTAATTTTTCACATCATGTTGTACATGTATCCATGTCCTTCAAAATAGAAAAATTATCTAAAATGGTTACGAATTTGATTTGTCTTTGTACTATATATATGATGCATTAGTAGGACCAACCAAATCATTTATAAAATTCCCCTCCTTATAAAATTCTTAAAACTATTACAATACATGAACGACAGAATAGGGATCAAAGAGGATGCGATGAAGTAAGGAGTTGGATAACTAGTGAACGGATGATGTCAGTTGTACTATTTCTTAATCTTTAAATATTTTTCCAGCGCGGTAAATAAAATTGTTTCCCAAGCTTGGTTAGTATGTGAAATTGCAACATTACATTGTTTTAATTGGATGTGCATCCTTGTCATGGGAATTGGACAGCATCTTTGATGTTGTTGGAGAACCTATCTTGATTCTTATTTCAAATTATGAAGGTTGTTATGGCATTTCATGAATGCGGAGGGAATGATTCTAGCGATGCATTGATTTCCCTCCCACAGTGGGTTTTGGATATTGGAAAAGAAAATCAGGATATATTTTTCACAGATCGTGAAGGGCGGAGGAATACTGAATGCCTATCTTGGGGAATTGACAAAGAGCGAGTTCTCAAAGGAAGAACTGGAATTGAGGTATCTAATAGATATATTCCTCCCCACTTTCTTTGATTCCACAATTTGGTGCTCACTGCCAAATGTCTGTTATTTATTTATGTTAACAAGCCAATTTCTAGTGTATTTTCTTTTCACCTAAAAGGAGAAGAATAATTATTTCTTGTATGTGTGCAATTGTACATGGTTATAGGTGTGTTTCATAGATTATATACTAATTACTATGTAAGTGTTGCTGATGTGCCTTCTGCAATATATATAGGTCTATTTTGATATGATGAGAAGCTTTCGGACAGAGTTTGATGACCTGTTTGCAGAAGGTTTAATTTATGCTGTAGAAATTGGACTTGGAGCATCTGGGGAGCTGAAATACCCTTCTTTTTCGGAAAGGATGGGGTGGAGGTATCCTGGTATCGGTGAGTTTCAGGTACCTCATTTTTTTGGCCCCATTTCAAAAGAGTTGCATTAGTCTGTATCATTATTAACATAGTATGTGCTATCATATTTTATATGCTAATAAAGAGGTCTGGTTTTCTATCTAATCCTCTACGAGCAGTGCTATGATAAATACCTGCAACATAGTTTGCGGAGAGCAGCCAAACTACGTGGTCACTCTTTCTGGGCTAGAGGACCTGATAATGCTGGCCACTACAACTCTATGCCACATGAGACTGGATTCTTTTGTGAGCGGGGCGACTATGACAACTATTATGGACGCTTCTTCTTGCATTGGTACTCCCAGACTTTAATAGACCATGCAGATAATGTTTTGTCTCTTGCAAGCCTTGCTTTTGAGGAAACAAAAATTATTGTCAAGGTAGTTTTTCTGGTATATCAGTTTTTTCATATAGTGGTTTCATCTTGTAGTTGTGTGACTAAATTTGGATGATGCTAGTTGCTGCTGGTATTAAGTGCATTCATAATTGATAGATGATGTCTAGAGTCAGTTTGGCATCCCCTTAAACACTGAGGCGTTTACCATACACTTAAAATTTGAGACTATTCATGAAATAAATAGAGTGATTTGTATAATTTCTCATCATCCTTGGAAATTATAGATGTTTAGGACATAAATAAAAAATGGATGGTAAATAGCTAAAGAGGACCACAGTGATATCTTGTGAGCTGTGAGTGTGACAATGTCAGCATGGAATTGAGATTCCATCATATCTCAAAGGAAACACACTCAGAATCAATAGCAGATCTTGAAAGTAATTAACAGCTATGGAATCAAAATGCCCAACTCACGTGATGGCATTTTCATGCAACAATACCCAAAGAGTTGCGATTATAGTTGAGAGATGCGATCATGTGAGAGATTAGAAGGTTATTTTGTAGAAAGCTCACCCTTGAATTTTTCATCCTTTTTTAAGGGGATATGTTTTGTATATACTTATGTTAAGGGAATATTGAACTAATAATAATTGCCTAATATTACAGAATTATTCTTGCTTGTGGTGTTTGCAAAAGCACGACTAATTCAGTCTGTCAAAGTTATTCTATTCTGGTCTGCAGTGTGGTTTAGTTGAAAAGGGATGAATTAGGGCTACATAGCTCCTACCATGGTAGGGTTAACGGCAGGGTTCATTGGATCCATTATGGGTCTTTTGTATGGGTCTTTTCTTTTGTGGATAGTATTACCATTGATTCACAACTCAAACTTGTGAATGAGGCTCTCTTCCTTGGTTATTGCATTGAAGTTTAAACTAAATTCTGTCAATTCTTTTTAATAGCTTAACGTGATAATCCTTTATCTGAAATTTTAGTCACTAATAATTTATTTCTGATGCTTGTTTTCATTCAGTGGAAATGCTTCTGTTAGAATTTCTTTTGGGTTTGTGTACAATTATGAGATCAGAAATCAGGAATTAACTATCTAATGCAAAAAGAAAAAAGCAACTTTAATCATCAACTCTTTTTTGTTTAGATGTTTAGTACTTCCGTACCTTGACATTTAACATTACGAAGTTGGTTCACCGCACCTGTGAAAGAAAAAACATATTCTGCATTGAAAGTAAAAGCATGCCAACTGAAGTTGTATCCTTTTCTCTAAATTAATGAGTATATGTGCTGCAGGTTCCTGCTGTATACTGGTGGTACAAGACTCCTAGTCATGCAGCAGAGTTGACAGCAGGATATCACAACCCCACAAATCAGGATGGATACTCTCCTGTGTTTGAGGTTCTGAGAAAACATGCTGTCACAATGAAATTTGTCTGCTTAGGATTTAATCTTTCCAGCCAGGAAGCTAATGAGTCGTTGGTTGATCCAGAGGGGTTGAGTTGGCAGGTAATTTTAGTTTCCTACACCTAACCGTGAATATAATATTTCTTTGGATTAGTTTTATTACCTTAATCCAGCTTTGAAGTAACGTATAATGGGTGAAGTGGTATCTTTTTAGATAGTTTGCAACTTTACATTGATTTGTAGTACTTATTTTGATCAACTTGGAGCCATGCATGTTTTCATTCATTTATTATATGATTGCACAGGCATTAAACTCAGCTTGGGAACGGGGGTTGATCACTGCTGGAGAGAATGCACTCTTTGGCTATGATAGAGAAAGGTACAAGAGATTGGTTGAGATGGCGAAGCCCAGAAATGATCCTGATCACAGACACTTTTCATTCTTTGTTTATCAGCAACCGTCTTTGCTTCAGGGAAATGTTTGCTTATCAGAATTGGTTTTCTTCATCAAATGCATGCATGGTAAGAATCCATAGAATTCACTTTGATATATGTTGGAAAGATTCTTTTAGGTGTTGTTCCACAAAGTATGGTATTCTCCAAGATCGTTGTTCCACTTTTTTTCTCTTATTGCTCTTGGTGGCACATCAATGCCCAATTTTCACTATCATAGAGTACCTCATGTCTTATGGTTGTATGTTAGAATTTCCCTTTGACTTTGATAAGCCCTTTATAGTCAAGAATTATTTTACCTGAAGCATTTTTTCACCAACTGAAGAAATATTTTTCTGGGGAAGTTTCTTTGACTATATTACTGAAATGTTTTATAGTTTCTATTTTTAGCAAATAGTTTCCATTTTATTTTGCTTGCTATCCTTGCATTGCAGGTGAGATGACAGGAGATCTGTGATGGGCGCAAATTTTACTTTTACTTTTTAACTAGGCCATTTTGTGGAGGGTAATTACCATGTTGTGGCTTCATAGCGACATGCCGCAGTGCAATGTCGTCTGTAACATCATTTATATATACAATATTTATAGGCTTCAGGATATGGTTATGTAAATGAGTCCAAAAAAAAGGATATTGTTATGTAAAGTCATAATTTAAGTTTCTTAAAAAAACCATAATTCTGAGTTCTATGAATTATTAGTGGAAAAAAAACATCAGTTTGATGAATTCCATTGTGTTTTTTTTTTTTTTTGTTAACACGAATTCCATTCTGTATAAATGATAAAATTAGTAAATGTATGACCGTCGATGGCAAGATTTTATGATGTGTTTCGGTGGTTTCAAATTTATTAAGCCTCAAACATGATGCAAATATACGCCCAGAACTCTGAGATTGGAGCTCTACCCCAAATAAGAAAACCATCGTTGCAATTTTATCTGATTAAAGAGAACCTACATGGAAAGGCAAGATAACTAATTGGATTCCAGTCTGTCATCCAAATTCATATTTTTTGTTTCTAAATAAGGTAAGTATACACCATCTGAATGTTGGACATAAACAGCTAGCAAAATGAATCGCTAGACTAATTCTAGTACAAAATTGACCCAAGTGGAATGGATATGCATATTCAGAAATAGCTATAAATCTGATCCTTAAAAGCTAATATACTTGCAACTAGAGTCATGTATGACTACAACTAGAAAATGGTGGGATTATTCATGTGAATCATGTCTCCTACCAAGAAAATGAAGTGAAACCAAAATATTTTTCTGCGCAAAATTAGCTCATAAATCATGGTCTTCCCATCAAACTATTGAGTTCCATTCTTGGTTGTTATGATTGCAAGTTTGTTTGAGTAAAACCGATTCATCAGCAGGACCATCACCTGTGTAATGACCACAACAAATCATACTTAAAAAAATAAATTTATGTACATAAAAAGTTCACACATATAAAGGGTAAATCTATTATGCCCCCATACAAAGTGAGTGAACTGGTATAATAATGGCCATTAGATCAAAATATTTAAATGGATGGTCAGAGTTTTTTATCCTGCTGCTGTCAACCACATAACCCACATGCAAAGTTAGGATAATAGCCACTATAAAACTCATAATTGCTCTTTTAAAGATTCCTAATCTAGTTCTCAAAAATACATATGGCATTATAGTATCAAGAAACAACAAAAGAATGCAGAACATACCTCAGATTATATTCATTGCAGCTCTCAAGATCAGATATTTGATGCATTACATTTTAATCCTTCTTGCTATTTCAGTGTAACCTCATTTTCGAGAGTCGCAATACTGAGGATATTCACATTTGCACAAACCTGCTCTAACCTGGTGTACACAATTATGTTATTTTTAACATGAGAATTTAACATAGGAAAGAAAAATGTCAGGAATATACAATCACTAGTTATTAATTATTTTAAGTGAAAGGTTGCAGACACTGACATATCTCTCAAAAATTTCAATACCATCAGAAATGCATATCATTAACTAAAAGTCTAGGTACATTGTATCATATAAAATATACTAATTAGGAAAATTGTATCTTTGTAATTATTACATGGTTTTCAACATATGCTTCTCTTTTCACTTTCTTAAATTAGTATCATAGCCTCTATGATATGATTAAAGGCCTCAGAGTTTAATCCTTGCTACACCCGCTCTTCAATTAAAATGATGACATTCAACAGAACTATGTAATGTACTTCATCCAATAGTTTACAGGTGGACATTTTACTATAGGTTTCTATTGTAACTAGCAACCTATCCTGTGGGATTCCAGTTCAAATGGTAAGCGAGCTTGTGCAAATGCGGAAGCTAATGAATAATCGATAAGGGGACTCTGCTGATGGTATTAATTCACTTGTCAATATGAATTTTATTTTATTTTATTTTGCTATTGTGCTGAACAACTAGATATTAAATCACTATAAGTAAAATATACCAAGGTTTTAATATGGTTATAGGCACAGAAAAAAATAAATAACCCATGACATCAACACACCTTACGAAGTGTAAAAGATACCCTTCTCGAAGCCCTTCTGATGACTCTTCCATTTACTTTGTCTATCTGTAGGGGAGAAAATGTATTCAGGTACAAAATGATAAATCAAGGAACACATAAATGCACTTGAAGCAGAGGATCGATAGTACGTTTTCTACTAAGAATTGAAATTACAACAACAAATTTCCTACCACAGAACAAATGAAGAGAGATACAAACTAATGGAAAAAAATGTTGTAGTCAACATTGTAGTTTTAGTTACGTTATAAGTCCACCAAAAGACAATGTTTTGGATTTAACATTCCCTTTAATGCACTCATAACCTCATGAGCAAAAAGAGGGTTGTTCTCTTGCACTCTCATGAATTTAGGATACGCTTCACATGAATTTTCTTGGAAACAGGATTCTGAAATGTAACAACTTTCAGCATGCAAAGGTAGAAAGAGTATAATCAATTCTTAAACATTTTTACACCTTGTGGTGTGGAATATAATGATGCCATGCATATCGTGCTTCACCGGATATGAGTAGCAACGATCTAGGTGGGAGATAGATAGCCTTCCTTTTAAAATTAGAACCATCTTCCGGACTTCCTACTTTTGTATCAGTACTTGAGGCAACTCTAGGGAGTTGAGCACCATCTTCGTATTGTCTGAATTCCATTATACAAGGCCCTGCTAATGAAAGGCTGAAAATTAAGTCTTCAAATGCAGAGTGGGTGTCTATGTGAGGGGACAAACCGACTCCAGGTGGATACTCGTTTACCTATAAGAAAGAAACATCAATCATTAATATTCAACAACAATCACCAAAAACAATTTTGCGGATGAATGAATATAAATAATACATTTTATCAAGATCGAGTCCAGTAGTAAGTCCTCATACCGTAAGTTGGTCCAAAACTATACTATCGGCATTCTTGAAAGTTGGACATGATGATATCCTGTCAAGTATTGGAGAAAGAAATGAGGGAAGCTCGCCTAAGCATCGTTTTGTATTTACATTCCTAATCTGGACAAAGTAGAGTAGAAGTCAGGATTAATCAAAATTATCAAATTACTCTGGAAGTTATTGATCATAAATAACACATATTTCCAATTAGTTCAGAATAAGATCAATTGTATAAAAATAATTGTTTTGTCGGCTGAACTAAGTTTGGATTTCACACTAATTTAGGTACAATAGAAAGACCTAGAAATAACAGGGAAAACGAAAACCCAACTAATCCTTAAAACTCACATCATAACAAAACTCATAACCATAGTGTTGAACCCTTCTTTTGGCAAGACAATTCCAAGGCCTAGAGTCAACCGCTTGGAGCAAATCCTGAGAAGATGGAAAATACCAACATTTGAAAATAAAGTTCCAATACAGGCAACCAAAAAGAAAACTATTTAAAACAAAGGAATGCAAGAAAAAATGCAAATATGTTAAGCAAAACAATGTAGCATTGACATTGAAGGAAAAGACCAGTAAACCTCTTCTTCTTTAGCACTAACGAAGTCATGCACTAGGTAAATGCCTGGAATGTTCAGATCTGAGGCTGTCATAGATATAGGAACCAAGTCCTTCACTTGATCCTGAACAATGTAAAGTGTAAGTACATGAATAAGCATAAACATAAGGCAATTGACAAGTTGAGAAAGTGTTTCATGTGGCCTACGGTGGATTGATGCTTAAAAATCGGTTCAAAGTTCGATGGCAACCGATGTCACCAATTTTAAGTGGAAGTTCATAGTCTTCCTTGTCTTTACTGTTGATACTATCAACCAATCAGTGTTGGATTCGAGAATAACACAGAAAATCAATATAGGTTGAGTTTTGAATACTAATATTCTTTTTCCCTCTTTTTTGACGAATTAGCACGATTGGATCACATCACAACAGTGAGAACTAGTAATACTATAAACTTCTACTTACAGTATAAATTAGACATTGCTAGAGTTTCAAACAATTTTCAAGTTTTATTTTCGGTAAACTAAGGTACCCTCTGCACGCAACTGCAGAGACTAATTCCTCTCCCAACATATGTTTTTCCATAAGCACGGCCAAATGATTAAGGGGCCCAAACATCTACCACCCATGTCACCATAGACCGTATTAGATATTTCCTCACTCTAGAAGCCAACTAAACATAAAGTAATAAATAAGAACACGGAACATAAACATAAATAAGAACATAGACATAAAACATAAAGAAGGACATGAACACAAACACAAAACATTGCAACTCAAATGACTAATATCTACCTAACTATCTATCAACTACCTGTGGATTTGGCTGAAGCACTGAATAACGAATATACAAAGAACGACCTCCAAGTTCAGAACATGGTTGTCCATGCAATGCCATCATAGCAGCTTGAGCAGAACCCAAATCAGAATAAGATACAATAACACGTGTGCCACTCTCATCTGCACCATAAACTCCATTGAGTTCTCCAAATTTGCAGAAAACAGAAGCAATGTCATCATGAGAAAATCCCACAGCTGGCCCACAATTTGCTACAAATAGGTTTGAGCTCACTTCACCATCTTTCTTTGGACGACCGAACCTTGGCAAACCCATGATAATGATAATGGATCAAAGATTCATCAATTTTTGAAAATTTTCAATTTCAATTAGTTGTGGGTAGGAATCACAACTGAAATTAGAATGAAATCATGCGAACATGATGTTGTGGGTAGGAATCAAGTTTCATTTTTTACCGATTGGGGGGAGAGTTTAAACTGCACAATCAAACCCACAACGCTCCATCACATTGGCTAGAAACCCTAGCCATTATCAATTTTTTTTCTCGTCAAAAAATAAAATTATCAATTATTTTACTTTATTAAGTTTTTTACCGTAAAATAAAACTTATTAATTATTCAAAAAAAATGTATAACTAAACAGCTTAACATCCTTACTTATAAATGAATAAAAAAACAAAAAAATTATAAATAAAAAAAGGCTAGAGTAAAAAAAACATAAAAAGTTTAATAAAAAAACAAAAAGGGACTGGTATTCTGTTTTTTCTTTTCTTTTCTTTTTTTTACTTGATTTTGTCTTTGGCAAACAGCTTGTTAAAATGGGATTTTACTCCTCGGTATTTTGTTTTTTGAATAATCTCCTTTGTAGTTTTTTTTAGTCACGACTTTATTTATATTAAAATTAATTTCTTTAAGATATAATATATTTAAGTTTAGTCCCTCAAATTAAAGACTAAAATAAATTTGCAAGAATTATTTTCAATATGAACAATTTTTGGAGAACTAAGATAAAATACCAAGGACCAAAAAGAAAAGGTAGTATATCTACATAGGTTAGAAATAAAAACATATCTTTTGCAAATAAATGAAGTGAAAATTAGACCGAAAACACATCAATCACACCTAATTGATATTTTTGCAATAAATGACATATATTAGTGTTGTAAATCTCATATATATAATTTCATTCATACATGTCAAAAAAACATACAAATATTTAAGATTAATTATTAATTTTTTTATCTAAAAGTGATTTTTCCTTTAAAATAAATTATTCATTTTAAAATTTTCAGTTTAATTTCCTAAAATGATATGAGATAAAATAATTTATCATTATATATTTAACAAATGACTATTGCAAGTTTGTCCAACAATGGCCAACAACCTATTATAGACATTCATCTCAAACCATAAAGATGTCATGCAATCCCAATGTACCCATCACATTCACCCTTCATGGGTTATGGTTTTCCAATCATAGTGGATCTATACCATCTTATTGCTCCCAAACTAAACTGATAATGTGAATTTTATATTTATATTTTTAATTATTGTTGCAATTTATTTATTATTATTCTATATTCAACAAATACTTTTATTTCACTTTTATGTTTTTAGACTTTAATTGTTGGAGCCATGAATGGAAAAAACACGGCACATGTTCATCCGTGGCGCAAAACCCACTAGAATATTTATCTCTTACATTGACGATAAAAAATAAGCATAAAATATTACCTATCTTTGCAAGAGCCAACATTGTTCCTCATCCAAAAAAGACTTATACAAAATCTTTGATTAACATTACGATATTTGGAGCAATTCATGCAATAGCGCAACTTTCTTGTGTGTTCGATGCAAAGAGAAATTCATATCTCTTAGAAATAAGACTTTACTTGGACCAAATTAGAGCTACTTTCATCAATTGTAATCCTTATAATAATTGTGGCAACAACATAATTTTGCCACTATGATAGATATTATGTAATGCTTGTATCAAAATAATAATAATAATAATAATAATAATAATGAGTTGAGACGAAAATTGTTGAATATATATATATGTATATATGATATATTTTTACAAAAATTGTTAAAAGTAAAAAATTATTCCATGTTTGTACCAAAAAACAAAAGCTTATGCTCTATAGTATTATTTTGGATCAATGTAAAAGTAAGTATCACACTAGAATTCATGAAATGGATAGTAAAATCAATGTTATAGAGTTGATGAGACTATTTGAAAATTAATCTGTTGCGAAGGTTACATAGTTGATCAGCTTTAGGCAAACACTACACACACCTATTGAATGTGGTTGCAATGGTCCTTTCAAACCAGGTTTCACAAACAACACATGTCCTCCTAACACAATCAACACATTAGCCAATTTAATTTTTTGGTGGTAGACTTGGTCAAGATTTCATTTTCATTTATGGCCTGCTAAAAAAATAAGAATGAGAACAATAATAATGTTGAAGACAGTAATAATTTTATCATAGAAAATTAGATTATTATACTTTTTTCATCTTTTAAAATTTTTGTCATGAAAATTGAAAGTTGTCACTCATTTGAAAAAAAATAACATTTGAAGATAGTCATTGACTCTTAAACATACACAAACTTAATCATATTAAGAAGATTATAACAAGTAGTTATTTAATTTCACTAGACATGTTAGTTGACTTATTTCCAATCCTTAAAAACACGCCGTCAACAATAACATTAAGGCATTCCAATTTTAATCAAACTCACTGTGAATCTATGATAGTAATTTTCTTAGCTTTCTTAAACAAATTTTCAATCAATGCATACTTAGAACTTCCTACAATTAAAGATTATAGTAAATGAAAAATAAGAACAAACAGAAAATCATAAACTGTTAAAAACATTGGACTATATAAATTTTCAAAATTTTGAAATTATTGATAATAATTGAGTAAAAGTTAAGAAATCTTTTTTGAAAATTAATTAAAATCACCATAATTTGGAACGAAAGCTTTTAAAAATAAAAGTCAAATAAATAAGTCAAAACTTAAATCACTAGTTCATATGTTGCTTGCTAAAGTAAAATAAAAGTGCATGCTAAAATTAGGTAACCAAAAATAATAACAACAAAACTAGCTTCTTCTTTACAAAGTAGTGTATCTAGATCTACCATTAGATAAAAAGAAGTTAAAATTTTGGACATCCAACTTGTAAAAATTTCTAGTAGGTAAAATCTACTTTAATTTGATATTCAAATATTTCAATGTTGCAAGGTTCAGAATATAACCAATCTAACATTTAGTTTTTTAATTTACCTATAATTTCAACATTAAGATGATTATAAATAGAAAAAATCAAAATATGAAGATCTGATTATTAAATTCCATCTTAACCATAAATAAGTTATCGTGAAATCAATAATCCTCGTGTTAAATACAAGGTTAACTAAAAAAAAATTATTGTAACACTTAATTTTTAGTGATATTTTCTTATTTGTCATTAATTATAGTTATTTTTAACTATAGAGAGAGTCACATATTCTTATTTAGTATAATACATGTGTTTACTAAAATAAAATAAAAATTCAAACATTCCAATCCAAAAAAATATTCAGTTTGGCAATCATCAATTCACTCAACAATATTTATTCTCTTTCTTTCTCATTTTCATCTCAGATTCTTTTTTCCTATTCTATTTCTTTTTATTATATTTCCTTCTCAAATATTTTTCCCTATTACTTCTTAGAAATTATTTCTTAGAAATTATCAAAGCTTTTTTTTTCGTCAATTTTTGTTTTTCTATCGAAGAAGTTTTTTCCTATTTCTTTATTAATTCTCGTTTTTTTAATTGAAGATTTTTTTTTTAATTTGTTTATTTTTTCGATTCCATCTTCAATCGATTCCTTCAACGTCTGATTCAAATATAAAGATTTTTTCATTAACATTAGAAATTCAACTATTGATTCATAAAAATAAATAAATTAAATAAGCAATTATAAGATGAAAATGAAATTACTACACCAATTCAAAAAGTAAGGTTGAGTTAAGAAATCTTATTTAGATAATTGTTTTTATCATAAAATTCAACTTTTTAGTGGGCGGGAAAAAATATAAATTTCAAATCATAGTTGAAAAATCAATTTATAGATAAATTATACGACTTTTTCAAATAAAAATGCATGCCTTTTTTTTTTTCAACCTCTTACACTTATTTTGAAAAACCTATTAAACAACACTTAGATTC
>JBBPBS010000738.1:9143782-9153953 GCA_037974835.1 Cicer judaicum
ATGTTTAGAAAACTGTGTTTAAAAAAATATTAAAAAGGAGATTAAATAATTTGATTTTTGTTTTAACAAAATAAAAATAAATAACACATAAATGTGTGTATAGTTGTTATATTTTTACTATACTACTAACTATAATTATATACATTTTGTGTTTTAGTATCTCTACAAATTTCTTCCTTATTGTTTTAAAACTAAATTTAATGTCACTAAAATTTTATATTAATTAAATTGACAATTTACTCATACAACATACATATATTATAAAAGTTATTATTGTCTCTTGTATTTATTTTCATCATATAATTTTTATGCTCCTATCTTCTCTAACAATCAACCTATTACCGTTTCAATAATTATTATATGATTTTGTTATTAATATAATAATCAACCTATTACCATTTTCCTTGTTAAATATTAAATTGAATTTTAAATTTCTAAAATTAACCAATTATTTAAAATATGTATAAAATTAAACAATAAACCATCTTATAACAATTTACAGCATTAGGCAGTAAACTGCATTGCAAAATGTCTAATTTTGTTTTACATCAAAAAAGCTTTAGTTATTTTAATTTTTAAACTGTAGGTATTATTCATTAAAAAGTAAACAAATATTATTAGTTGCACTATATCCAATACATCAGTTTCCTATTTAAAATCAAAATTGTATCCACTATTTATTTAGCATCCTATGATTCTATTGTGTTTTAAAATTAAATATTTATGTGTATGTCATTGTGTAAATATATATTTTAAATAAATTTTTTGTTATACTATCAATAGTAAATAATTTATTTATATTTTGTTGTTTTATCATCTTTTATGGATTATTAGAGACAACGTTTGACGAAGACATGATACATTAAATAAAGATACGGTGCACAAAACTTTTGGTCGAGGTAATGGGTGAAAGAGCATTTGAATTCATACTTATAATATATTGTGAGATGAACGGGAAACAAGTGAGGTTAGTTGTAAAGCTTAATTACACGTAGGTTTAATAATTGATGTAATAACAAAAAAAAAATTATATAAGTGAATAAGATATTATAATAAATAATAAATTGTATAAAATAAATAATATTGTAAAAATTTTATAATAAATTTTTTTTAACATATAAAAATATTTAATAACTAATCCCAAAATAAAATACGACGTAAACACTATGTCTACTTATTCTTGATTTACTAACTTAAAGAAATTATTCTTTTCAAATGAGGTATGACTTCTTAACTCTCGACGTCATTAACGTTTCCGTATTTGATAACAACGCTTTAATGAAATATTAAATATCAGTAAATAATACATACAATTTTTAAAACAAGTGTTGTTCTCAACCGACGTGGTAATAAAAAAATCTATTATAAAACTCACGTTCTTCCAAAAATATTATTTAAAAGTATAAATAATTTTTCTATAACAACTAATTACTTCCAATAATTAATATAAATTCATTCATTTAAATTAACAATCATTTACATCTATAATAATCAAATACATCTATTTATTCTGCGAAAAATCAATCAATCAATGACGTTATACGGAGATGTACTACTTTCGCGGAATGAATATTATCTCATCATTTGGAGCACTGACTCATCTAATATGAAGTACAAAATTCATTTGTGTGGAGTTTAAAATTCATCTATGTGAAGTATATAACTCATTTATATGGAGTAAATAGTTCATCCGAGTAAGTAATTTTGGACACAAGACCCATTGATTTGAAGCATAGACTCATCTCAAATATATACAATAAAAATAATTTATTTTTTAACAATCATCTTCATAAAATTATATTTAAAATATAATATTTTATTTGAATATATAATAAAATATATATGTAAAGACACATAATAAAATAATCTCGTAAAGAGTACATATTCAATAATAAAAAAAAAAGTAATAAATAAATAAATAACAGCAATTCAACAAGTTAAATAATAAATCAATTCATACTTTAAGATTGTAATTTATAAAATTTTAATTTTAATAAAATTAAATTTTTAATAAAAAAATATACCATGAAAAATATTTAACTCTTTTCCAATCCCAATTCTAAAATAAATGTATTATGAAATGGTTTAAGAGTGTGATTACTTACATCTCTGATGATAAAAAGTTTTGTTGTATGGTAGTTGCTATTAACAGCTATCACCACCTTAAATAATTTAACTACTCGCTATTTATATCCGGTGTTGATATAGTTCTACCTTTTGATTTTTAAATCAACATTCTTCTTTTTATGTATTAATTTATATATATATATATATATATTATAAACACATGAAAACCGATAATAATAATAATAATAATAATAGTAGTAGTAATAATAATAATAATTTGTAATTTAGATTATTTTTAAATTGTGAAATTGAAAATTTTAATTGTTCATAATCTTTAATATTAAACAGTAATAAAAGAACATTGATAGTGGAAAAAGAACAAAGAACAGGAAAAATCTTTTGTTTCAAAATTTCATTACAAGATTCAGTTTTAATATTGATAAAAAGCAAAAATTAGAATAGTGAAAAAAAAAATTTACAAGCGAAACTTTAAATGTACTATAACGTTGTCAAACAATCTATCAAATTAAGAAAAATAAAAAGATAAAAAAAAAATTGTCATTTCAAGATTTTAGTAATTTTCAAATTCTCGGTGAAAATGTTAGGATGAAGATTTTGCCATTTCATGGGATTTCCAGATTTTAGCAATTCTCAAATTCTCCGTGAAAATGTTAGGATGAATAACTATTAGTTCATAATAAAATACAAAAGAACAAATAAAAAATAAAAGTAAACATTAAGAACCAAATTATCTCTAACCCCGTAAAATTGCAGGTGATTCATAGAAAAACTCTCTCAATTTCAAATCAAATATGTATACAGAAATAATAAAAAAAAAATTAAAATTAAATGAAAATCCTATTAAACCAACTTTAACTATTTTCATATTTCATATAGACCGAAAAAATATAGCCTACACAACTTGCAAAATGCAAATAAGCTAATTTTTCTAAAAAGATTCCAACCCAGATGGTTGAATGAAGCTATTATGTGATCCAATTTCAGCAGAACTAGCAACTCTACCAAACCTTGACAACTGAGGTTTAAATTTGGAACATCTTATCATATAGTTCTTATCGGAATGTGTATTAGTTGATTTGCATTTGTTTTCCTTTAAAAGTTCTTTTTCATCTTGAATTTCAGCTAAAATTGAAGGTTTCTCATTGAAATCCTTAAATGGTTTGTTTTTTATTGCATTTTCATGAATTTGTGCCCTCTTTCTTATCAATTTCTTCAACAATGGTTCGCCTCTTTCACTTGATATGTTAGGCATTTTGCTAGTTCTGAATATAATAAAAGCAACATATATAATTAGTGGAAAATTACGTAGTTAGTTTACAAGAGTTTATTTAAAAAAAAATAAGAAAAATTTTAGATTTTAATTTAGCGGATTTAAAATTAGGATCATCAATATATTAAAGACATATCAATAAAACCACAAACTTAAAAAAATAAAATAAAGTACTACTATTTTATTTTCTTTTAATTTAAGAAATACTAACATGATGTATTTTGCTAAAAAATTAAGAAGGAACAAAGACAACCAACTTTATACAAATACAAAGTGAGATTAATCAAATTTAACCAAAAACAAGAAAATCCCAACCGTTTAAAAAGGGTAATTAATTCATGTGATTTTGATTTTAATTAACAAGCCACAAACTTGGCCTCCAAGATTCAAGGTAAAAATCAAAATCAAAATCAAAACATGTAGTTATTTTGTTTTTAAATAAAATCAATACATGTATATTCCACCAAGGTTTCAATTAAGGCATAAGTACATAACTTAATAAAAGAAACATCCTTCAAAAAGGAAAAAAGAGAATATGAATAATGATGTGTAGCTTTGCAGTTATTGATCATACAAGTGGAATTAATTAAATTCTTTAAAATTAAAGACAAGATTAAAAGAAAGCTAAATATTTAATGAATTAAATTTATAATGTTTGATCACACACACAAAAGAAAAATAAAACAACAAGACAAACACATAAAGGATAAAAGAAGACAAAAAAGAAAGATGTAACGAACGTACAGAAAAGAAGCGTTAATGAAATAACTGTTGGAGTGAGAATGAATGTTAGAGCAATAGAGTTCGGTGGACATTGTTGATCACAGTACTATTGATTTCAAAAACTAAGAGAGAGAGAGAGCAAAATCAATTGATTAAAGTATGAATATGTAGAAGAGAAGTAAGATTTCTTTGCTTTTATAGGTATAAGGTTTAAGTTTTTTAATGATGTCAAAATCAAGTTTGTTAAGGTATCAAAATAGATTTGTTTTTTTTTTCAAAAAAATTTTGATTTTATCCGGTGAAAAAATAAAGATTTGATTTTTTTATGTATCAAATAAATTTTTTGATATTATTCTGTGAAAAAATTAAAATTTATTTTTTTTCAATAAAATTAAGATTTACTTGCTTTTATATGTATATAAGGTTTAAGTTTTTTAATGATACCAAAATCATGTTTGTTAATGGATCGATAGATTAACGGGAAAATAAGATTTATGTACCCGTATCTAAAAAGATTTGTTTTTATTTTTTCTCAAAAAATTACGATTTACTTCTGTGAAAAAATAAAGATTTAATTTTTTATATATAAAAGAAAAATTTGATTTTGGTGTAGATAATTTTTTGTAAAAAAGATTGGGGACTTTTGTTAGATAATTTACTCCAAATAAATTTTAAACAAAAACAATAAATTATATTACTGATCACAAACTATATATGTAATTTTAATAATAAATAAATTTATTATCTAAACTATTTTTAATTATTAATAAATTAAATCTTTAAAAATATAAATAAGTATAATAAATAATAATTAATTTAGAAATATCATCATTATATAAGAGTGACGTTATTAAATTTTATGTATATTTTATTCTAAAAGTTATGAGTTAGGTTTGTTTACATTTTATCTTAAACAAAATATGTAATAAGAATGTTGATGATATAAGCCGTTAATATGCCACGTATAAATATTTGTTAGTGTTTAGATTTTTTTTATCCATAATTTATAAATATTTGTTAGTATTTTTATAATATATATATATATATATATATATATATATATATGATATTTTATGATTTTTTATAAGTGTCCACTTTAGTGGTTGATCTTTGTCCAAATTAACGAACCCCAAAACTCACCAATAACTTAACGTTTAAGGAGTTGTTTAATTAAATATTTTCATAGCATGTCTTGTAAGTAAGAGCTTAAGTTTGAACATGATAACTCAATTGATAGATGCAATGCCAATGATAAGCAAGAGCTTAAGTTTGAACATGAGATTCTCCCACTCTCTACACTTAAGGTGTGTGAGTCTATAATCTATGCTACATAAAAATAAATGTTCATGGCATTTTTGTTAGAACAGGTTGTATAATTGAGAATAATTGAAATTGAGAATATAAGAGAAAAGCAGAATGTTCTGGAAAATGCAAATTGATTAACTGCATCTAGATAATGTTTTCCGTATTACATATTTTATATCAGTTTTGAGCATTGATTGTCAAAACAAAATTATAATATTATTAATTATTTCTAACTGTAATCTAACCTTCATATCTAATTACAAATCACTTTTAATTACATTCAACATGACCCCTAATTCAAAGTGATTCAATTTATGTTAATACAGATTGTTTCTTATCTCTTGAAACTTCACTCTCTTCAAGCTCTTAGTTAGGATGTCAGTCTCTTGGTTATTGGTATTGCAATGCTCCAGCTTTATATTGCCTTTCATCACTTGATCCCTTAAGAAATGAAATATTGTTTCTATGTACTTGCTCCTTCTATGAATACTTGGATGTTTTGCTAGATCAATTGCTGATTTTTGTTCTATCTTCAACTTTGCTACTTTAGCACTCTTAAGTCCCAATTTTGTCACTAATTCAGCCAACCGTAATGCTTGACAAGCTCCCATTGATGCAGCCACATATTCAGCTTTACATTTGGAAAAGGCTACTATGATTTGCTTCTTCGAATACCATCAGTAAAGCCAATCAGTCCAACTTCAATTCCAGACTGGTCTCTAGCATAATGCAGTCCAAGCTCACTTGTTTCTTTAATGTACCTCAAAATCCTTTTGGCTACCAAGTAGTGAAGTGCACTAGGCTTCTCCATATATCTACTAATCAACCCAACACTATATGCAATGTGTGGTCTTGTGTTGCACAAGTACCTCATGGATCTTACCAATTGCTTAAATGTTGTAGGATCAACAAACTCCTCATTGACTTCCTTGGACAATGTTTGACTTGCTTATGTTGGTGTACTTGAATTGTTACACTCTTGCATATTAAACCTCTTTAATACATCATTTGCATATTTCTTTTGATGGATAAAGAATCCATTCTCTTTTATCACAAATTCAATACCAAGAAAGAATGAGAATGTGCCCAAATTTGTCATTTTGAATTCCTTTTGCATTTTGTCCTTGAATTTTTGTATTTGTGCTTCATCACTACCAGTCATTAGCAAATCATCAATATAAAGGTATATCAATAATGCAGGTGCTACTTTTGCCTTTTTCACATACATTCCATGCTCATTCACACATTTTTCAAATTGGTGCTCTAAGAAGAATTTGTCAATCCTCTTGTTCCAGACCCTAGGGGATTGCTTCAGGTCATAGTGTTTTCTTCAACTTGTATACATTGTCTCATTTGCTTTTTATCTCATATCCTGGTGGCTTCTTCACATACACTTCTTCCTTTAATGATCCATTGAGGAATGTTGGTTTAACATCAAACTGATGCATAGATCAGCCTTTGTAGTTGGCCATTAAGACTTGTAACACCCCAATATTTTTATATATATTATATATGTACCTTTTTAGTAATTGTCACAATTTATTATTTAATTAAAAATTATTTTATGTGTAAATAAATTAAATTTTATCACCCTCAATTTTAACTGAATAATTATAATTTTTATTTAATGTTTTTTGGTGTGATAATTACATGGGGACCATTTATGACATGATTATTTCCTAAATGGACTATTGCGTATTTTATTTATTTGATTAATTTAGATAATCATGAAATTGATGTATTAGATATGTTTGTTTTATTTTGTTATGAGTAACTTGCAATGATATTCTTGTCTTACTTGATTTATTTTAGTTGATAAAAATATTAGTTTAATTATTTAATTAAAGAATTTATAGAAGCTATATTATTTGTTAGTTTTATTTTCGACCAAATAAGTATTTATTTTAGGAGATAGTAAATTTAATGAAACTCAACCCTCGTGTTTTGAAAATATTTTTGCTCCACTCATCTTTAGAAAAAAAAATAGTTATTTGATTCATTCCTTTGAATCTCCTTATGACATATTTTATACAGATTTTATGACAAGTCATGGTGTTTTTTTGGCATAAAAAAATAGAATAATATATTTATCAATAAAATGTAAAAAAAAATTATGAGATAAATATCTGTCAATGATACATTAAAACCGGACAAATATTTATCATTGATAAATATTAAAACAAAAACGTGAGAATTGTTTATAACTTATACTTAAAAAAATGCAAGACAAATATATATAATTGATAAATATAAAAACTCATGGGATAAATATTTTGATAGTGATACATATAAAAACACCTAACAAATATTTGCCTTTAATAAATATTTTAAAAAATAATAATTTTCATTGAAAAGTATTTTAAAAATGTAGAACAAATGGTTGTGAATGAGAAATATCAAATATTATGGAATAAATATTTCTCATTAATTTATAAAGAAAAACATAAGATAAATATTTGTTACAGTCAAATATTAAAAAAAAAACATTAAATAAATATTTGTTACTAATAAATAAAAGAAAAAAATAAATCTATAATCATTTAAGTTTAACTCAATTCTTGTTTAGTTTTTTTAAGTTTATTTTATCTCCATTTAATTATTTAAGTTACATTATAATTGCATTTTTATCCTTTTATCTCAATTAGTTTAATTGATCATTTGAAATTCTACCAATTGTTGTAATAATATGTCTATCATACTAATAATTTAGAAAATATTCATGAAGTCTTATACATTGTCTATAATTCTTAATATTCTCTACAACAATTAAAACTCAAACATATAGCCTCAAAAATAAGGTGCTCTCCACGTCCCAAAATAATTAAGTCATTTGATATTTTTATACATATTAAAAGAAAGGTTTAATTGCAGTTTTGATCCCCCTATTTTAGTTGAATCGCGAAAGTAGTCCCCCTATTTTATTTCTCTCCAATTTTGGTTCTACAAACAGAATTTTGGTCTAAAAACTTGAAGAAATTTTATGTTTTTTGCATTTATTTAAGTCACATCATGCCTAAAGATCTCATTTGCAACAATTGTACTTGAAATCTATGATCTTAAATGGTGTAGTACGATTTAAAAAAAATGAAATTTCATCAAATTTTGGATCAAAATTCTATTTTAGCGACCAAAATTGGAAAGAAACAAAATGGGGGAACTACTTTCACGATTCAGCTATAATAGAGGGAACAAAACTGCAATTAAGCCTAAAAAAATATATAAAAGAAAGATAATACTACTTTTACAAAATTAATCTTGTTAACTATTGATTAATTATCAATATAATAAATGCATAGTGAAAGATATTGCATTGGAAATGATGCCAATAATATTAATTAAATGATACAATAAAAAAAAGTACATTGAAAATTGAAAGGAGCAACTTTTTTGAGCAATTTTGTTTTGGCAATTTTTTTTACAAATGACTTAATTATCATGAGATAAAGAGAATAAATAATAAAGGTCTATCAACATAATACTTCTTTCATATGCAAAATAATTTAAATATTTTTTTTGCGATATTTCAATTAGATTTTAATATTTTAAAATAATAATTTAATAAAAATTTTAAACTTCAAAAACTGCAAATATAATTAAATATATCTTAAAAATTAATAGTACAATGTAATTAAAAAGAATAAAAGTAAAAGACATAAATAGAAAAGCGAACAAAAACTTAAAGGACCGACAAAAGAAAAGTGAACTAAATTTAAAGTATCTAATTTAAAAGAGTAACGATATATTTTGTTAGTTAATTTTCTTTTAACAGTAGGAGAAATTGCAAGAGATCAAGATTGAAAAAATAGATTAAGATTATGAATCAGGAGTGATGGTAACTAATGGAAAATTATTTGTTACGAATAAGGGTTTTGTTTTGTTTTTTATCGAAAGGTTTTTTATTTTATTAATTGGTTTAGTTAAATAATTATATTTTTATAAAATTAAAGTTTAATTTTAATAATTGAGTATTTTTTTTTTAAATAATATAAAAATTATAAAATTAATGATTCAATTGCCACATGAATATCACCTCAACTAAAAAATCTACATGGTAATATAGACTCATACTTTCGTTTGCTTCATTATCATATTTTTAATGTTGAGTACTATTTTAACAAATAACAATTATTTATGACAAAATTTAGAAAGTTTCAATTTTATAATGACAAAAATATATTTAACTTTGTCAAAAAATATAATTAATTAAAAGATCATAAAAGATTAATTTCCCCCAAAAATATGGCCCCAGAATTGGTCTCTACTATCAATGTAAGAAAACAAGCTACCATTTTTTCAAGAAAAAACAAAAACTACCGGTAAAAAGTATCTTCAATTTTTTTCATCTCTCCATTTTAGGGTTAAATTTTTTCATTGATTTTTTACACAAATAATTAATTTGACATTCGCTCTCCACTTTTCTTTTTTTCTTCTTCTCAATTTTTCAAATATTTTTTACTTTATTTTCACTTTTATTCTCTCTCATATATTTTCGTATTTTGTTGCTATTTTTTTTTCTTATTATTTTCAAATTTTATTATCTTTTTCGTTCACTATTTATACAAAAATACAAAAACTATCCTATAAAATTTATTTATATCATTTATTAAAAAATATTCATGACTAATTTTTATGTTAAAATGGTTCATTCATATTTTGTTATTTTGGCTTAATTTATGAGCTGAGTAGTAAATTACTTGTCATTTCAAATATTTTTGTCTGTTCATTCATTTTAAATTTGATGGCAGTTTTCTATACATTATTTATAGATATGTATCGTATATATTT
>JBBPBS010000738.1:9154363-9199392 GCA_037974835.1 Cicer judaicum
TATTTGTCTCTAATAAATATTAAGGAAAACACAAGACACGTATTTTTCATTGAATAATATTTTAAAAAATATGGAATAAATAGTTCTTAGTGATAAATATAAAAAAATTATAGAACAAATATTTATCATTGACTCGTAAAAAAACATTCGTCAAATAATCGTATGATAAAAATTCAAAAAAAAAACATTGAATAAATATTTATTACTGATAAATTGAAAGAAAAAAAGGACAAATATTTGACACTAATAAATAAAAGGCAAAAATACACATATAGTCCTTTAAGTTTAATTCAATTTCTGTTTAGGTTTTTAAGTTCATTTTCTTTCAATTTGATTCTTTAAGGTATATTATGTTTGTATTGTTAGTCTTTTATCACAATTTCGACAATAATTAGTTCAATTAAAAGTTTCTGATCGTTTGAAACTCTACTAAATCGTGCAACAATATGTCTATCATACTATTCATTAAGAGAAAAAAAACATTCATGAAGTCTTATAAATGATATATATTTTTTGATTTTCTTTATAACAATTTAAACACACATATAATGTTAAAAATAAGTTACTCTATCCGTACCAAAATAATTGAGTCATTTGATATTTTCAAACATATTAAAAAAAATATATAAAAAAAAGAAAATACTACTTATATCAAACTAACTTTATTAACTACTGATACTTTATTAATATAATAAATGCATCGTAAAGATATTGCATTAGAAATTATGCAAATAATATTAATTAAATGATATAATTGAGTACATTAAAAATTGAAAGGGACAATTATTTCTTAACAATTTTTTTTACAAGTAATTGTTATGGTACAGAAAGAATAATAAAGGTCTATCAACATAATCAATATTGGTAATTTTCCACATACAAAATAGTTTAAATACTTAATTTGTTATGATGTTTCAATTAGATTTTAACATTTTATGAGAGTATTTCGGGAAATGTTTTAAATTTAAAAGATTGTATGCATAATTAAATATATCTTTAAAATTAATAGTGCAAAACTTAAAAGACCAAATAAAAAAAAAATAAACTTAAATAACCAAAGAGAAAAATGAATTAAACTTAAAAAATATTCGTGTATTTTTGCTTAAATAATTTTCTGAAGTCTGAATGAGACACTTAAAAATACCAACGACATGTCGCTGATAAAAAAAAAAAACCAAACTTTTAGAATATGAAAATTTATTAATGCTTTTTAAAGTAAATTTTTTATTTTAGATAAATAAAAAAGTAAACTTGTTACCATGTCAAACAAGTTTTAATTACTCAGTTGTAAGGTAAGATCAATCAAATTAAGAAAAATGGAAAGATAAAAAAAGCAATTTTTGAATTCTCGATGAAAATGTTAGGATGAAAGATTTTGCCATTTCAAGATTTTAACAATTTATTAACTCTCGATGAATATGTTGAGACGAGAGTAAAACCCTATAATTATAACCATAAAATCACGGGTTACTATGATTCTACCAAATTAACGGTTCATATTTCTTTTCCGATAAAATCATGTGATATTTTCATCAAACTCCTATAAATAACAGGGGTATGATTATAAACGATAATTATTTCATGATGTAAGTTTTTATTTATTTATAAAATCCCTTTATTTTCTTCCAAACTCCACTTAACTCTATCAATTTCAAACATATTTTTATCTGGACTAATATTAAGGAAGAAGATATTCATAGACTCCCAAAGCTTTATTAAATTAATAATAGAACAAACATGCAAAAGCTTCTAATAACTATTTTAATTGATAAAAGCTTCAAATAACTCTTATCATTTAAATGAAGTTTCTAAGATACAAGTTGTCAAGAAATTTATCCCTAACAAATGAAACAGATAAAGAAAAGGATTGTGCATTTTTATATGCTCCTATAAAAGTGGCAAAATGCATTAGTTGTGAAAGGCCAATATATCTAAGGAGAAAAAAATTTCTTTACTTAATTTTTTTTTGAAGAAAAGGAATTTTAATTACGAAATCAAACAAACAATGCTTAAATTAGAAAACTAAAAAAATTTACAACCCAACATAATCATCTTTAATAGCTAATCAATCTATTGATCTAATCTTTTGGAGAACAAAAGTAAAAAAATCTCTTTAAAGAAGTATTGTTTATAGACAATAAAAATTGGACCTTCCTTTTGAGATGAGTGATGATAGAAATTCTTTGAAGTTGTTTATTTTATTGGGGGAGAAAAATGACAATAAAAAACTCATTATTAGTCATTAAATGTAAAAGTTCATACTAAAAGAAAAAAGAACAAATAAAAAATAGAAGTAAAAATTTATGATTTAAATTCTACGTAATTCCATAAAACTTGAGGGGATTCACATAAAACTATCTCAAGTTCAAATCTAATCAAATTTATATACAAAAAATAGTAAAAAAAAAAATTAAAGTTAAATGAAGATCCTATTAAACCTACTGCTACTAACTATTTCCCTATTTCATATAAACCAAAAAAAAAAAAAAAAAAAATATAGCCTACACAACTTGCAAAATGCAAACAAGCTAATTTTTTTTTAAGAAGATTTCAACCCATATGATTGCACTGAGCTATCATGTGATCCAACATCAATAGAAGCAGCAACTCTACCAAGCAACTCTACCAAACCTTGACAAATGAGGTTTAAATTTGGAACATCTCATCACACTATTCTTCTCAGTTGTTGATTTATTTGTTGCATTAATTCGATGGAGTCTGCACCTAAATGAACCTTCATGAGTTGTTGGTGAACAATAACACATCTTCTTATTAGAATGTGTATTAGTTGATTTGCATTTGTTCTCCTTTAACAGTTCTTTTGCATCTTTATTTTTAGGTGAAATTGGAGGTTTCTTATTGAAATTCTTAAATGATTTGCTCTCTACTGCATTTTCATGTGTTTGTATCTTCTTTCTCATCAATTTCTTCAACAGTGGTTCTCCTCTTTCACTTGCTTTGTTATGCATTTTGCTAGTTTTGGAAATAATAAAAGTGACACATACATAAGTTAGTGGAAAATTACATAAAAACATAGGAAAATTAAAGAAAATAATATCTTATTTGACTATTTATTGCTTCAAAGGATGACACACAAGATAGAACAAATGATTGTATATATAATCAAATGGGATCAAAAGTAAGAAACACAAGGAGTGATCTAAATATTGAATTGGGTAAAAATGTGTTAATAAGAAATTTGGAATTTGTGGTCTAGAATTTGGTAAGTTTATTAAAAAAATTGAATTTTAATTTAGCTGATTTAACATTAAGAACATGTGTATATTACAAACATAAAGGTAAATAATTAACTCAAAAAAAAAAACATAAAGTACTAATTTATTATGTTCATCTAACTTAAAAGAGAATGACATAATATATTTTACCATAAAATTAAGAAACATATAGTAGTATTTTATTAAGGGAGCTAATAATAAGTCAATAACATTACATATGAAGGGAACTACCGAATTAATCAGTTTTAAACAAAATTAAGAAAACCCCATCCGTATAAAAACAATTAATTAATTCATGTGATTTTGATTTTAATTAAATAACCCCACAAGTCAGAAACTTGGCTTCCAAGATTCACGTAAAAATTGAAAATCAACACATGTAAATTACACCAAAGTTTCAATTACGACCAAAAAGTATATTACTCGAATGATTGTCCAGTTTTCATAAATAATAAATAACAAGAAACATCCCTCCCAGTTATTGATCATATAAATGGCATGAATTAAAAGAAACCTAAATTTTCAATGAATCAAATTTATAATTTTTGACGCAAGAAAAACAGAACAAGAAGACAAACACATAAAGAATGGAAGACCACAAAAAAGAAAGATGAAAAGAACTTACGAAAGAGAAGCGTTAATGAAAACAGTGTTGGAGTGAGAATGAATGTTAGAGCAATAGAGTTCGGTGGACATTGTTGATCACAGCACTGATTTCAATTTGATTGAGGTATTAGCATAAAGAAAATATGAGTTTGGTGTATGTGGAAGATAAGTAAGATTTATTCACTTTAATAGGTATATGTATAGGTTTTTTAATGATAACCAAGATAAAGTTTGTTAATGGATCGATAAATTTATGGACAATTTCTTGTTATTTATCCGTATCTAAAAAGATTTGTTTTTTTTCTTCAAATTTTTTTATTTTATCCTGTTGAAAAAGTAAAGATTTTATTTTTTGTATTTATCATGGTGCATCTAAAATATAGAGGATTTTGGTGTAGAATGAAGACTTTTATAAGATAATGTAATCCAAAATAATAAAATTAAAAATATTATTGATTACCTATTCTATATGTAATTTTAATTAAAAAAAGTTTATTTTCTAAATTATTTTTAATAATTAATAAATTAAATCATTAAGAATATAAATAAGTATATTAAATAAAAATTAATTTAGAAATATCATCATCAAATAGGAGTACAATTAATAATTTTTATGCATATCTTATTCTAAAACATATGAGTTAGTTTTGTTTATATTTTACTTTAGAAGAAATATATATTGAGAATGTTGTTGATATAAGCTACTAGTATGCCACATATAAATATTTGTTAGTATTTATATTTTTTATTTATCTAGCTATAATTTATAGCATATAAAAAGCAAAATACTCTTATCTTGGTGCAGCTTTTTTTTTCTTTTAAATTTGTTCAACCATTTGTGGGAGAGGCCGTTGCACTCTAAGACCCGATGACATTCCAACGTTGACCGGTAAATTTTCCATTTTATTTTTATTTTTTATTATTTACTATTTATTTGTTGTTAACAAGTACAGTTGGTAGTACATTCTTTCTCTTTTTATTCCCATGTAGATAGACACATAAACTTCTCAGTTATTTGGAGTAAATTATCTAACAAAAGTCCCCATTCTTTTTTACAAAAACTCCTCTAAGCCAAAATCAAATCTTTATTTGATTAAATAAAAAATCAAATCTTTATTTTTTCACAGAATAAAATCTTAATTTTTTTGAAAAAAAAAAAAACAAATCTTTTTAACAAATTTTTTCCCTGTTAATCTGTCAATCCATAACAAACTTGATTTTGGTATCCTTAAAACACTTAAACCTTATACCTATAAAAGCAAAGAAATCTTACTTCTCTTAGTTTTTTAAATTAAAAGTATTATGATCAATAATTCCACTGAACTCTATTGCTCTAATATTTATTCTCACTCCAACACTGTTTTCATTAACGCTTCTCTTCCGTAAGTTCTTTTCATCTTTCTTTTTTGTGTTCTTCCATTCTTTATGTGTTTGTCTTCTTGTTCTGTTTTTCTTGTGTGCTCAAAGATTATAAATTTGATTCATTGAATATTTAGCTTTCTTTTAACCTTGTGTTTAATTTGAAGAATTTAATTAATTCCAATAACTGTAAAATTAGACATCATTATTCATATTCTTTTATTTTCTTTTTGAAGGATGTTTCTTTTCTCAAGATATGTACTTTTGCTTTAATTGAAACCTTGGTGGAATATACATGTATTGATTTTATTAAAAAACAAAATAACTACATGTTTTGATTTTTATTTTGATTTTTACCTTGAATCTTGGAGGCCAAGTTTGTGGCTTGTTAATTAAAATCAAAATCACATGAATTAATTACCCTTTTTAAACGGTTGGGATTTTCTTGTTTATGGTTAAATTTGATTAATCTCACTTTGGATTTGTATAACGTTGGTTGTCCTTGTCTCTTCTTAATTTTTTAGCAAAATACGTCATGTTATTATTTCTTAAATTAAACAAAAACAAAATAGTAGAATTTTATTTTATTTTTTCATGTTTGTGGTTTTATTGGTACGTCCCTAATACATTGATGATCCTAATTTTAAATCCACTAAATTAAAATTTAAAATTTCTCTTAATAAACTCGTGTAAGCTAACTACGTAATTTTCCACTAATTATATATGTTGCTTTTATTATTTTCAGAACTAGTAAAATGCAAAACATATCAAGGGAAAGAGGCGAACCATTGTTGAAGAAATTGACAAGAAAGAGGGCACAAATAAGAAGATGTGTATTTGTTCACCAACAATTCATGAAGGTTCATTCAAGTGTAGACTTCACCGAATTAGTGCAACAAATAAATCAACAATTGAGAAGAACAATGTGATGAGAAGTTCCATATTTAAACATCAATTGTCAAGGTTTGATAAAGTTGTTGCTTTTGCTGAAGTTTGATCATGTGATAGCTTTATTTAACCACCTGAGTTGGAATCTTCTTACAAAAATTAGCTTATCTGCATTTTGTAAGTTGTTTAAGCTATTTTTTTTTTCTCTATATGAAATATGGAAATACTTAATGTTGGTTTAATAGAATCTTCATTTAATTTTAATTTTTTATTTTATTTTTGTATATAGATTTGATTTGAAATTGTGTTAGTTTTCTATGAATCCTATGCAGTTTTATGGGGTTAGGAATAATTTGAATAATAAATGTTTACTTCTATTTTTTTATTTGTTGTTTTGTATTTTAGTATGAACTAATAGTTAATTTCAATTACTAATAATAAAATTTTTTTTGTCATTTTTTTCCTCCAATAAAATAAATAAATTTAAAGAATTACTATTTAAATGGGTTGTGGTAGTTTAAGCATTATTTTTACTAATGATATAACTATGTAAGGGGTATTTATTTTTCATGATTTATTAGGTAAGAATCTATAGAATTTATTTTTTCATTTTAGATCTATTGGTCATCACAACACAACTATGCACTTTGCCGCTGTTGTAGAAGTATATAAAAATGCACCCTTCTTTTCTTTCTCTGTTTCCTTTGTTAGGAGTTAATTCTATTTTATATATATATATATATATATATATATATATATATATATATGAGTGTGAAATTAATCTCAAATAACTTATGATATTTAAATGAAGTTTCTAGGAAACAAGTTGTCAAGAAATTAACCCCTAACAAAGGAACCAGAGAAAGAAAATAATGATGTACTTTTATATACTTTTAAACTACTACAACCCATTTAAATAGTAATTCTTTTAAGTGATATATTTTATTGGAGGAAAAAAACTGACAAAAAAAAAAATTGACTATTAGTAATTGCAATTAACTATTGGTTCATACTAAAATATAAAAAGAACAAATTAAAAATAGAAGTAAACGTTTATGATCCAAATTCTCCTTAACCCCGTAAATCTGCAAGGGATTCACGGAAAACTATCTCAATTTTAGATCAAATCTACATAGGAATAGTAAAAAAAAATTAAAATTAAATGAAGGTTCTATTAAACCAACTTTAACTATTTTCATATTTCACATAGACCAAAAAAATATAGCCTACACAACTTGCAAAATGCAATTAAGCTAATTTTTTTAAAAAGATTCCAATCCAGATGGTTGAATTAAGCTATTATGTGATCCAACTTTAGCAGAAGTAGCAACTCTACCAAACCTTGACAACTGAGATTTAAATTTGGAACATCTCATCACATTATTCTTCTCAGTTGATTTGCATTTGTTTTTTTTAAAAGTTCTTTTGCATCTTGAATTTCAGCTGAAATTGAAGGTTCATTATTGAAATCCTTAAATGGTTTTCTTTTTATTGCATTTTCTTGAGTTTGTGCCATCTTTCTCAACAATTTCTTCAACAATGGTTCACTTCTTTCACTTGAAGCTATTATTTGATACACACTCAGATGGTTGAATGAAGCTATTATTTGATACAACTTCAGCTGAAGTAGCAACTCTACCAAACCTTGACAACTGAGGTTTAAATTTGGAACATCTCATTATATTGTTCTTTTCAATTGTTGATTTCTTTGTTGCACTATTTCGGTATTTAGTATTTTGTTATTTATTTATCCATAATTTATAAATATTTGTTAGTATTTGTGTAATTTAAAATTTATATATCTAATATTTTAAAAAATTTGATTGGTGTTGAGTCCACTTGTGTGGTTGATCTTTGTACAAATTAACGAACTCTAAAATTCGCCAATAATCTAATATTTAAGGAGTTGTTTAATTAAATATTTTCACAGCATATTTTGTAAGTACAACTTAATTAATAGATACAATGACAATAATAAACATATTTTCCACTCTCTCCACTTAAAGTGTGTAACTACTTGAAAAAAAGATGTTCATAGTATTTTTGGGTAAAAATTGTCTAGGTATATCAATTCCTCTAAACAAACACTTTTTTAAAAATAAGTAAAACTTTTGATAAAGAACTTAAAGTTCAAAATGGTCAATACAATTAAACATTATCTTTCTTGTATTTTTAGAGTTTTTTTTCAACCACATTTTTGTCATCCACAAAGCTAAAAGATTTAAGGGATAAACTTAAAGAATTAAGTTGAAAAAAAAAACATTAATATGTAATACTAAAATAATTTAAAGGCATGTGAAAGTCATTTACCAAGCTAATGAATTTCTAAAAGAGAATTTAAAAAACAATATCAACAGCATCTAATTTCTTTAAAGAAATAATAACAAATAATTAAAGAGTTAAATAAATTTTTGGTCTATGAATTGAGATTTTTAAATTTAGTTTCTATTTAATTTTAATTGGAATTTCAAACTTCAAATATTTGTAGTTTGTTAAAATAGTCATCGCCATAAAAACTATGATGACTTTGAGAAATTGCAATGCCTTAACAGTAGTTTGTTAAAATTGCAGGAGACCGAGATTGATAAACAATATTAAGATTATAAATCAAGACCGAGAGTAGCTAATGGATAATCATTCCTTATGAATAAGGGATTTGTTTTGTTTTTATTATTTTTCTCAGAAAACTAAAAATACATTTTAATTTTTAAGAAAAATAAATCGAGAAAATTTAATTATTCACTTAATTTAAAGAAAAATAAAATCTAGTGTTGTTTATCTAGAGAACAAAGATAGAAACTCTTTTAATTCCATAGTGACTTATGATTCTAAATGTGTGACTTATGTCATCTCTGCCGGAAACTACATTTTCTTCTTCATTCTCACATTTTTCTTCTTTGCCCTCGCGTTTTTGAAGGTGTATTGTTGTTCTTTATGGTCGCGTTTTTATTAGCATTGTTTATTAAAGTATATTATAATTTAATGAATTTTTTATTGTATGAATTAAATTGTTCATTTAATTATTGTCAAGATTGTCTATTTTTAATTATTATCAAGGACCTAATTGTAATTTTTTTATATAAATTTTATGTAAGAGAATCAAGTTGATGAGTCATCGAACAAGTTAACAAAAAGAACTTAATTTTTTAAATGTAGTTCACATAAAAAAACTAATTTGACTCGTTAATTTTCTTAAAGACTAAAAAATACTTTCATTTTTTCAAATACTAAAATAAGTCTTTTGAAAATAATTTAAAAATCAAAATAAATATTTACTCTTTTTATAATCGAGTAAAATTTGTTGAATAATATAAATTTTATAAAATTGACAATACGTCAAAAATAACATTTTACAGCATTTTTTTAAGCCATTTACAACGCTTTTAAGCATTATATTATTTAGTGCTGTTGAAAGATACAATAGTGTTATTTAAAATAAAATAAAAAAACGTTGTAATAGGTATAAATATATAGCGTTCAGCGCTTTCCTTAGACTAGTTTTACAATGTTTTTCTTAAAAAAAATATTGTAATATGTGCATATATAGTGTGCGTCTTATACTAATTTTACAACGTTTTTTCTTAAAAAAACGATGTAGTAGGTGCATTCTTATATTAGTTTTGCAGTGCTTTTTTTCAAACATGCGTTGTAATAAATACATTTTAAAAAGCACTGTAAATATATTCTAAAAAGCAATATAAAATGTTTCTCTTAGACTAGTTTACAACGTTTTTTTAATAAAAAAAACGTTGTAATAAGTTCATTCTTAAACTAGTTTTACAGCGTTTTTCTTATAAAAAAAACGTTGTAAATGACTTAAAAAATTAATGTAAAAATTAATGTAAAATGGTGGTTTGTATAAATAGGTCTTTAATGGCACTGTAAATATATTCTAAAAAGCAATATAAAATGTTTCTCTTAGACTAGTTTACAACGTTTTTTTTATAAAAAAAACATTGTAATAAGTTCATTCTTAAACTAGTTTTATAGCATTTTCTTATAAAAAAAACGTTGTAAATGCCTTAAAAAATTAATGTAAAATGTTGGTTTGTATAAATAGGTCTTTAATGGTATTTTTTAAAAGTATGTTGTCTTTAAATGAGATTTCAATTATTTTCCAAAATCATATACAATATATAATAGTTTACAATGTGAAACTCACCTATTAACAAATTATATAACTTTCTTTTCGATCACATAGTGACACCACTCTTCATTTATTTCAGTTAGATCTATTTCAGAATAGGTTGAATTGGAGTTGTCAAAGTATTATGCGATATAATATTGAACATATATAAGTTACAATGATATATATATATATATATATATATATATATGAAATTAAAAATATAATGAAAATAATGTACCATTTCTCGAATTATATTTTGATTGATACCAACAATCTCTTTCATGAATCGCAATATATAGTATTCGCAGTCTAAGTTGTTAATTTGACGAGGGCACTATAAAATAAATATGAAAACTTGTAAAGCACTATAAATATGATTATAAATATGAAAACTTGTAAAACTTATAAATATTTTCAAATAAATAAGATTATTATTCAAATAAAGAATATCTACTTATCCTAAATTATATGGCGCAAGACACAACTTATCATTTTTTTTTCTTTCTAAAGTATATCAACGACATATTTTTTTACGTTAACTGGATCAAGTTTAAACATGGATAACTTATGGGGAGATAAAAATGAAAATATATCTGCGCATGCACACTAGTGTTTCATACAAATACCTTCAATGAAAATATCAAATTAGATTAATTACCAATAAATGTGGCAGTGATACAATTAAAAGTAATTTTTATCTTAAATAAAGTATTTTATATTACTTAATGTATATGATGATGACAGTAGCATTCAGCTCCTTATGATTGAGGAGTTCATATATGTGTTCTTTATCAAATAATTCTTCATACTCATCTCCGAAAATATATTTATCCATGTGCAAAATATATGAATCATTGTTGTCTATTTTCAGTTTTGCTTGTATGTCAAGACAAGACCCAACTCGAGAAAGACATGGATGACTTATTTTAGGAGTAACAAGATTTTCCACGAGCCAGTTTTTGAATTTTGACAGATTTATTTTTAACACAAACCTGCATATTTGCGGTGCAACTGATTTCTGATAGATTTGGTGCGACAAGTTTATTTTTTGAATCAAATTTCTTAACAATTTTGGTAGGTTTTGCTTGAATCTAAAGAAATGAGGTTGATAAGTTTGTTAGTTATTACAGTAAGCTAATCATTTCGTATACAATTGATGTATATGTTAAACTTTTCTGGTGAAGTGACAAATTCGTTGTGAGGAATCTTCTTTTCATTCTCTTTAGACTTTGTAAGAATCTAAATAAATATAAAATTAAAGTTAACAACGGAAATCAACAATTAAACATAATCAATCATAATCATACAATTAAACATACATAGCAATTAAACATATCGTATCAATACCAACATGATTTTTGGGTCATGCCACATAATACCTATTACTTCTCCCAAAAACTTCATATCTCCATAGTTGTCGGGTATAGGCAATGGTGCAAGTGGTTCAAAATCAATCACGTGTGAAACTTTAACATGGTTGAAAGAGATCAGAGTATGATGTAATACTTTTCCCAAGGTATTGTACAATGTTCCTTTTTCAACTATGCAATGAGCAGGGGAGGATAAATATAGCTCACAAAATGAGACACCATAAATCTTTTACGATTAATGTTGCAACTACAATTTTCACTCTTTAGTTGTATTTTACGTTGACACTCCAGAAGTTATTTTTCCTTATTCGTTTTCACCAAAAATGCAACTTGCTCTGTTAGGATTTTAAATTTTTCTAGTACTTCCTCATTAGATGGATTTGTGCGCTTCTCATGTCAAAAATAGCTTTTTGGAGTTACGCTAAATTCTTTACCCCTCACACGATCAAAATATTCAGGAAAATTAAATACCTTACCAAGTATGTCCCTACAACTAACTTGTTTATTCTCCTCCGAATTTAAATTCTCCTAAAATACATGTAGTATTAAAAAGATAAAGTCAATATCATTTTTAAAAGACAATATTAAAAAATATTAAAGTGATAATATACTTACACATTGTTCTATCACTTGTTGAATATTTTCATTATCAACTATTCCATCTTTATTCAAACAAGCCTCCTTCCACAAAATATAACGACCTAATGGTTGATCGGATTTCTTCTCTTTAAGCTATTCGTTAAGACATAAACAAAATATTAGTTAAAAACTATAGTTTATAATCTACAACATTATATAAAAGTGATATTTACTTATAATTTTTTGCTTTAAACGTTCATATCCCATATGCAATTGTTTGTATGAATGCATTGAATTTTTTATTCTCTCGCGATTTGACGTAGTTATACTCTATATAAAAACAAATAACGCTTCATTCTTAATTTGATGTGTAGTGTTTGTATATTTTTGGAGCTTCAACATTCAAATTTCCATCACGATCTCTTAAGTAATAATTTGACTAATGAAATGCTTAGTACGTAATGAAGAGGAAAATGATGAGGTTTTGCATTGCTAAGTTCGCAGGAAGAGTACGTAGTGAAGAAGAGTACGTAGTGAAGAAGAGAACGAAGCAGTTTCTTATTATCAATTTAATTACTTAAAGACCATTTTACAAACTTGTCCAAAAAGCACTTTAAAAGATCTAACCTATTAGAGCGCTTCCACGACAAGCGCTTTAAAAGACTATATAAAAAGCGCTTTAAAAGATTGTATAAAAGGCTTTATATGAGCATTTTACAACACTTATAGAACAAATGATGTAAATGAATTGTAATTTAATTTTTAAAAGGCTTTTACAACGCTTATGGACAAAAAGCGTTGTAAATTACAAGTTTATATTCAGTTCAAGTTAAATTTGCTAAATTACAATTTCAGTTCAGTTTCTGTAAAATGCTAAATAATTAGTTAAATACCTATATATTAATGCTAAATTACAATTTCAATTTCTATAAAATACCTATATTTGATTTTTTTTTCTTTCAAATAATTAGTTAAATACCTATATATCAATGATAAATGTTAAATTACATGATCAGTTCATATTGGGATCCGTTTAATTTCAATGTAAATGCCTAGTCAAACATAGCTTTTTCAAGTTCAAGTTCAGTATAAGCAAAAAATTAAATACAGTTAAAGCTAAATCTTAAAATGCTCAGTTCTAACGGGTCAAATACTTAAATTACATGATGAGTTCAAATTACATGACCTATATAAAACAATTAAACACCTTAAGATTCCCTTCTTATTTTCCTGGTGGGATTCACATTTATTTGTCCCTTAACTATACGAAACGACGGATTAATTCAAATCCCCTCATCATGATCATCTCTAAGATATAAATCATCATCATTTGAATCAATTTAATGTGATTGTTATGTCGCAAAGAAAAAATCATTATCAACATCTTCATTGTTATTGTTATCATCACTTATTTTACTGGTCGATAAGACAATGGACCATTTATCATTAGCAGGATCAGTGACATAAACCACCTGTTGAGCTTGCAACGCTAAAATAAAGGGCTCATCTTTTTACCCCCACCCTATTAAAATCGATAAGCAAGAACCCTGACTCATCAATTTGAATGCCATTATTATTATCAACGCACTTGCAACCAAATATGGGAACACGAAACATTGTGTAATCTAGCTCCCATATGTGCTCGATAACCCCAAAATATGATAGATTTGCATATATTGGGTTTTTGTCTTTTGCACTTGAGATATACACCGCTTCAGCTACAAGACTGACTCCACTATTTTGTATAGTGGTTTGATCATCTTGTTCTTTGATATAAAATATATAGCCATTAATTACATAATCGGTGTAAGAAATTGATTTGTGGTCTATATCAAACTTTGAGTTAATGTGATTTTTTAGCCATGTTATAAAACTTCGATTGTGCTCTCATGTTATCCAATTTTGATTCCTATTCATGTTCAAACTAGATAAATGATCCATGTGTATTGTAACATACGGTTGAACCTCATCATCATTATGCAAATCATACAATTATGTCTGCTCCCATTTTGTCCTTGATATAGTCATTACTCTCTTTCCAATTATCCCTTATCATCTCCTGTTATTCTTCCCGAATTACAAGACATGGGAAGCCCTATGGATTCAACATTGGATAGATATTCAGTACAAAATTCAACAGCTTCTTCGACAATGTATCCTTCAGCAATACAACCTTCTAGTTGACTTCTACTTTTTACGTACCATTTTAATATTTTAATATATCATTCTATTGGATACATCAATATCATATAAGTTGGCCCACAAAGTTGTCTCCTTAATAAAATGAACGGTAAGGTGAACCATTATATCAAAAAATGAGGATGGGAAATGCATTTCAAGCTCCCACTAATTAACAACAATTTCCCTCTGCAATGTCGGTAATTTATGAGGACCGATCACTTTACTACAAATTTTCCTAAAGAAAAAACATAATTTAGCTATGGCTCATTGAACTTTTTCAGGTAAAATGGAACATATACCTATTGGTAGCAAATGCTCAATTAGAACATGACAATCATGAGTCTTCAAACCTTTTAACTTGAGGACTTTCATAGAAACTAAATTTTTAATGTTTGAAGAGTATCCTTCGGAAAGTTTAACTTCGTGTAGAAATTTACATAAAATAATTTTTTCCTTTCTAGATAGAGTATGAGCGGCTAGAGGTAGATATACACAATTTCCTATCTTTACAGTACTCAATTCATTTCTTATTTCTATATCGACCAAGTCCAATCTTGCATTGATGTCATCCTTAGACTTTCTTGGAACATTGAGTAATATACCAATAACACTATAAAATACATTTTTTTTTTCATTATGCATCACATTGAGACAATGTCTTATATACAATGACTTCCAATATGGCAATTCAAAGAAAATTAACTTTTTCTTCCACCCAGTTTTGACAAGCTCTCCCGCAAAAGGTTTGCCAAATTTATTGGTAAAACCTTGTACTTTTCAAATATTTGATATCCAGTCGATGTTAAAGGAGTAATACCTTCCTCTGATTTTCTATTTAATGCATTTCTCCATCCACGATACTGATGACTAAAAGGTAAAAATCTACGATGTCCAAAAATTATGTTCTTCTTATAATGTTTCAACCACATCCAATTTATACTCTCTTCACATATAGGACATGCACATTGAACTTTAATGTTATATCCTGATAAATAACCATATGCTGGAAAATCATAAATTGTGCCGAACAACATAGCTCTCAAATTGAAACATTCTTTCTTATACCCATCATAAACTTCCACACCTATCTCCCACATATTTTTTAAATCTTCAATTAATGGAGTAAAGTATACATCGATATCATTCACCAATTGTTTGGGTCCATAAGTTAAAAAAGACAACATCATAAACTAATATTTAATAAAGGTTTATCAACATAATCAACGACCGTAAGGTTTTTCACATACGAAGTAACTTAAACACTTAATGTGTTGTGATGTTTCAATTAAATCTTAACATTTTATGATAATAATTTAAAAAAAAATTTAATCTTAAAGGACTGCATGCATAATTAAATATATTTTAACGATTAATGGTGCAAACTAATGTAACTTAAAAGACCGAATAAAAAAAAACTTAAATTACCTATGAGAAAAATGAATTAAACTTAAAGAATATTCATATATTTTTCCTTACATATTTTTTTTTTTTTTATGTCTGAATGACACACTTATAAATACCAACAACACGTCACTCGTAACCAAAAAACAGAACAAACTTTTTTAATATGAAAATTTATTAATGCTTTTTAAAGTAACATTTTTATTGTTGATAAATTAAAAAGTAAAATTGTTACCCTGTCATTGTGAAGAAGGTTAAGAAGATGTTAGAGTTTGTTGCACAAATGTTTAATATCCAGATATTACTCCTCGGTATTTTGTGTTTTTGAATAATCTTCCTTTGTAGTTTTTTTTGTACGTCACAACTTTATTTATATTAAAATTAATTTCTTAAGATATAAAATATTTAATTTTAGTCCCTCAAATTAAAGACTAAAATAAAATTGCAAGAATTATTTTCAATATGAACAATTTTTGGAGAACTAAGATAAAATACCAAGGACAAAAAAGAAAAGGTAGTATATTTACATAGGTTAGAAATAAAAACATATCTTTTGCAAATAAATGAAGTGAAAATTAGACTGAAAACACATCAATCACACCTAATTGATATTTTTGCAATAAATGACGTATATTAGTGTTGTAAATCTCATATATATAATCCCATTCATACATGTCAAAAAAACATACAAATATTTAATATTAATTATTGATTTTTTCTTCTAACATTGATTTTTCCTTTAAAATAAATTATTCATTTTAAAATTTTCAGTCTAGTTTCCTAAAATGATATGAGATGAAATAATTTATCATTATATATTTAACAACTGACTATTACAAGTTGGTCCAACAATAGCCAAGAACCTATTGTAGACATACATTCTCAATGTACGTATCACATTCACCCTTCATAAGTTATGCCCTTCTAATCATAGTGGATCTACACCATCTTATTGCTCCCAAACTAAACTGAATAATGTGAGTTTTATATTTATATTTTTAACTATTGTTGCAATTTATTTATTACTATTCTATATTCAACAAATAATTTTATTTCATTTTTATGTTTTTTGACTTTAATTATTAAACCTACGTGTAATTAAGCGTTACAACTAACCTCACTTGTTTTGAGGACTTAAGTCAACCCTTTGTTTGAGTGCTCGAATTTTAGCATACATGCAGTCCTTTGTTGCATTTAATAATTCTCTCTCTTGAATCCTGAAATATGACTTTTATAATGGATTTAGGTTACACCTCATTTCAAGACGTGAGTTCCTCTTTTTTTTTTTTGCTCTTAAACTTTGGTTCCTGTATGTCAAGCTAAAAAAAATTTATATCGTGACATTCTAAACTACAAAATAATATCAATTTAGGATGTCACGATATAAATTTTTTTTAGCTTGACATACATGAACCAAAGTTTAAGAGGAAAAAAAAAAGAGAAACTCACGTCTTGAAATGAGGTGTAACCTAAATCCATTATAAAAGTCATATTTCAGGATTCAAGAGAGAGAATTATTAAATGCAACAAAGGACTGCATGTATGCTAAAATTCGAGCACTCAAACAAAGGGTTGACTTAAGTTCTCAAAACAAGTGAGGTTAATTGTAACGCTTAATTACACGAAACTTTAACGAGTCATCTAATAGTACACATTAATTATTATATTTATTTCTTTGACTAAGATAAGGACTCAAAGATCATATGTTCAATAAAAATACGGATTAACAAATATGTATTTCATATTAAATTTATATCAATCAAATCATAGTTTAATTCATAAATCCGAGAAGATCCTCTTCAACTACTTGACATATATATGAGCTCTGGTTTAAGAGTCTTCTCTTCATCTGACACACAGAACCAGAAGCCTTCTTAAGAGTGTAAACCAAGTTCTGACATAATCTATCTAGTCCACATGCAGATTAAACCTATAATTCAAATTCCTTCATCTTGTTCATCAACCGATTGAAGCTTTTATCTCTCTACATATTCATTTTGGTTTATACCTTATTTTAGTTTCAAACTTAGGCCAAAATCATTTGCCTTTTCACATTTCCAGAAAGATGAAAAATAGTAGGCCTATATCCTAATTAAGAATTGTTGTTTTTTGAAATTGAAAGAAGTTTGGCCCTAGTAATAATTAACATCCAACCACAACCACTAATTATAATTACTTTACTTTTCTGTCCAATTTGGCTGCATGCCATAAGCATCGTGCTCAATACACTATCCTTATTTTACTATAACCATAACCCAGTTTTACTATCAAAACAGTATATATATACATATGTATACCTCTACAGTCTACACTACACATCTATCTAACTAAACATATTCATATTCAAATTCCACATTCTAAAACAATCCCTTGTTCCTCTCATGTTTCCCACACTTTCATTCTGGTTATATATTTTCTTTTCTTTCAACTTCTCCCAAAAAACAGTTACTTCTGCACTAGGAAACAAAACAGATAACTTGGCCTTACTCAAATTCAAAGAATCAATATCCAATGACCCAAATGGAATATTGGCCTCTTGGAATAGTTCAACTCACTTTTGCAAGTGGCATGGAATCACATGTAACTCCATGCATCAAAGAGTTACAGAGTTGAACTTAGCAGGACATCCAGTTGCAAGGATCCATATCTCCCCAAGTTGGAAATCTCTCTTTTTTGAGAAACCTCAACCTTGGAAACAATAGTTTATCCGGAAGAATCCCACATGAACTCGGTCGTTTGTTTCGGTTACAGCGACTCTTTCTCACCAATAACTCCATGACAGGAGAGATTCCTACAAACTTGACAGGCTGTTACAATCTTGAAGGCTTAGACTTAAATGGAAATAACTTGATTGGTAAAATACCAGTTGGAATAAACAAGCTTCAGAAGCTTCAGATATTGAGGATTTCAAACAACAATTTAACCGGAGAAATTCCACCATTCATAGGAAATCTTTCATCCTTAACAATTCTGTCAATTGCTCTTAATTACTTAGAGGGAAATATTCCACATGAAATTTGCAGCCTAAAAAACTTGACAATAATCGCGGTTGTTAGCAACAAACTATCTGGTACATTTCCTTCTTGTCTTTATAATATGTCATCTCTTACTATTATATCAGCTGCAGAGAATGAATTTAATGGCTCTCTTCCATCCACTATGTTCAAAACACTCTCCAATCTCCAATATTTTGCAATTGGAGGAAATGAATTATCAGGTCCAATCCCCATTTCTATTGCAAATGCTTCTGCTTTAGAAGTACTTGACTTAGGTTATCAAGGCAATCTGGTTGGAAATGTTCCAAGTCTAGGGAAGTTACAAGATCTTAGATGGCTGAGTTTGGGATCCAACAATTTAGGTGACAACTCAACTAAGGATTTGGAGTTTTTAAAATCACTAACAAATTGTAGTAAACTACAAGTGGTTTCTATATATAGTAATAATTTTGGAGGTAATTTGCCAAATTCTGTAAGAAATTTATCCACTCAACTTACTCGACTATATGTTGGAGATAATCAGATATCAGGAAAAATTCCTGCAGAATTAGGAAATCTAATTGGCTTAATTGTCTTGAGCATAAAACTTAACCACTTTGAAGGAATGATTCCAAATACTTTTGGGAAGTTTGAGAAGATTCAAAAGTTAGAATTGAATGGAAATAAGTTGTCAGGAGAGGTACCATTCATAATAGGAAACCTCAGTCAATTATATCATTTGAGTATAAGAGATAATATGTTTGAAGGAAATATTCCTTCAAGTATAGGAAACTGTCAAAAATTACAATACCTAGACCTTTCACAAAACATTCTTAGAGGAAACATACCTTTGGAAATTTTTAGTCTTTCCTTTTTATCAAACTTACTTAATTTGTCAAAAAACTCATTGAGTGGTAGCTTACCAAGGGAAATTGGTATGCTAAAAAGTATCGATCGGATAGATGTCTCTGATAATCATCTATCTGGTGATATTCCTGAAACCATTGGTGAATGCGTTGGTTTAGAATACCTCTTTTTGCAAGGGAACTCTTTCAACGGAACCATACCGCTCTCGTTGACTTCACTAAAAGGTCTTCAATATTTAGATCTGTCAAGAAATCGGTTGTCTGGACTAATTCCTAGTGTTCTACAAAATATATCAGTTTTAGAACACTTGAATGTTTCTTTCAACATGTTGGAAGGCAAGGTACCAAAAGAAGGTGTCTTTGGAAATGTAAGTGGGTTAGTTGTGACTGGAAACAATAAGCTTTGTGGAGGTATTTCAAAGCTTCATCTACAACCATGCCCTATCAAAGGTATGAAACCTACAAAACATTGTAATCTCAGGCTAATAGTAGTAATAGTTAGTGTGGTACTTATTCTTCTCATTGTGAGTATTATTCTAACTATATGTTGGATGAGGAAAAGAAACAAGAAGTTAAATTCTCATTCACCAACAATTGACTCTATAGCTAAGGTTTCATACCAAGACCTTCATCAAGGAACTGATGGATTTTCTGCTAGAAACTTGGTTGGATCAGGAAGTTTTGGTTCTGTGTACAAAGGAAATCTTGTATCAGAAGATAAAGTTGTTGCCATAAAGGTCCTCAACCTTAAAAAGAAGGGAGCACATAAGAGTTTTATTGTTGAATGTAAGGCACTAAAAAATATTAGACATCGAAATTTGGTTAAGATTCTGACATGTTGTTCTAGTACAGATTACAAAGGTCAAGAATTTAAAGCTTTAGTATTTGAATACATGAACAATGGAAGCTTAGAACAATGGCTACATCCAGGAACAATGAATGTAGAGTATCAAAGAACGTTGGACCTTGATCAAAGATTAAATATCATTATTGACATTGCTTTTGTGTTACATTATCTTCATCATGAATGTGAGCAATCAGTACTTCATTGTGATATCAAACCAAGCAATGTCCTTCTTGACAATGACATGGTTGCTCGTGTGAGTGATTTTGGCATAGCAAAACTTGTCTCAGCCATTAACAACACCTCTCATAAGGAAACTAGTACAATTGGAATTAAAGGGACTGTTGGCTATGCTCCCCCAGGTATTTTCTAAACTCTTAGATCACTCAGCGTTTCATTGAATTCTCCTATATCCTTTGGTTTATGTTTGATATTTTACTAGTCACAAAGTATTAAATGTTTTTGTTTTATCTTTTAGAATATGGAATGGGTTCTGAAGTGTCTACATATGGTGACATGTATAGCTTTGGGATACTTATGCTGGAAATGCTTACTGGAAGAAGACCAATAGATAAAATGTTTGAAGATGGTCAAAATCTGCATATGTTTGTTGATATTTCATTTCCTGATAATCTTATACAGATTTTGGATCCACATCTTGTACCAACAAGAAATGAAGAAGCAACAATAGAATGTGGAAACATTGGAAATTTCACTTCAATTGTAGAGGAAATTTCACTTCAATTGTAGAGAAGTGTTTAGTTTCACTTTTTAGGATTGGACTTGCTTGTTCAGTGGAATCACCAAAAGAAAGAATGAACATAGTGGATGTCACAAGAGAGTTAAGCATAATAAAAAAGGTTTTTCTCTCTGGTAAGATTGATTGAGATTTTTAGGTGCTTAATAGCATATACCATTAGCTAATGGCATATGCAGTTAATTTAATTTTCTTCCATCTTTCTATGCATTTGAAAATTCCTAAACTACAACATACAAATATAATGTGTTTCTTCTTGATTTCAGGTGGTCACACTAGTGGTTAGTTAAAGGTGAAACAAACTTTCATGGGAATTTAAGAAAAAGGAGTGTATGTACTATGATGCATTGCCACTAAAGTTGAATGCAAATGCAAAATTGTGTGACAGATTTCCTTCCAATTCAAGCCATTTGAATGCCACAACCCAAATAATCCATCCTTCATGTAACATCTATCATATACTACTACTTGATAAATGTAATATAGTATAAATGAAAAGTGGACTTATTGTATTTTTGAATATATTTCTTTTCTCATATATCACTCCTATGATTTTTCAAATTTTACTGCAAATGCATCAAACATAGGGATTAAACCCATTTGTGCCTTCACTCAAAAACTTGAGCTTTTGGGTAAGTTGGTTCACAACAAACACTAATGATGAAACCAATAGTTATTCAAATGTTTGTAAAGCATGTTTTTTTTCTAGACAGACAAAAAAAAAACATGACATCAACATACCTTACAAGATGCCCTTCTTGAAGCTCTTCTGGTGACTCTTCCATTCACTTTTTCAATCTGTGGGGTTAGAAAATATATTGTCAATGCACACCTTAATGAATAACATGGTATGACCCAATTGGTAGATACTTGGTCTCTTAAGCATGACGTAACATCATTGTGTGAAAAATACTTGTTGGAAGAGATCAGCCCCTTGAATGAATCTTCGATCCTCGAATGATTAGTATTAGACTTCGGCTGAGGATATTTGTTGGGCAAACAAAAAAAACCTTAATGAAGTATAAAAATGGAAAGGAGTAAACCTTGATTCACTTAAAGCAAATATTATAATAGTTTAACGACCACACACTATAAGTGTAATTCGTTTTACATCGACAACAAATACAAGTCGATGATTATGTAATTATTTTACAATCACAGTTACGATCGTGTAATAAGATAACAAAATCAATGGTTTTTATTGTCACTTAGTAGTATAAAACTGGTTTCCACTTACAATGCAATTTCCTTATTCTCATATTATAAACTTTAAGTTTTCTTCTAATAATACAATACACTACCTTTCAAATGAAGATGTCAAAAATTAGGTAAAAAAAATTCTTTAACAAATAACTAATGAAAAGAGGTGAAAATCGGTGGGATAAAAACTACAAAGACTAATAGTACTTTCCATATTTTTAATTTCCCATATCACTTATGTATGATTTTAGAATTTTATTGCATCCAAAAACTTGTCTTTAATATATAGACCTTTCAATTTAGGGATTTTATATTGATTCGATATAGTCCAAGTCTTGTTGTGATATCCAATGTTCAAAGTTGAGTGAGGCACTATCATAGGCCATTAGACCTTTCAATTCAGTATGACTAATATATATACGCTAAATATCTGTTTGATGCATCAGCTGCAACCGTGCTACTACCTGGGCTGGAAAAGATTCATACTTGATTGTTAGAGGTGGTCTCAAGTGCGCAATCTTGCAACATTATAATATTTCATTTAAGTTATTGATAAATGATACATTAACAAAAATAAATTGAATGATATTGATAATTGAGAAAATGTTTTTTAAATTAAGAATTACATAAATTTATATAATTAATTAGATAAATAAATAAGTAGGGTAAAATAACTAACTAACTAGTATAACTAACAAACTAATTTAACTAACTAACCAAATAAGATACATGTAATACAATAAAATAGTGATGTAATGATCTCGCTGCCTCTACATTCGAGAGCGAAAAAATTCAAAATATTTCGTTGTAACTTTGGTGGCATATATACTTTTGAGAATGGAAAAATATTGAAAATCAAACTAGAGGGCCTATGCCCCAGAGTCATTATACAATTGTCATTTTCTTAAAGAACTCTTTTTTCTTTATAAATACATATTTTTTCTTATTTATTTACACATTTTATCTCTCTATAATCTATTTTCTCTTCTTTTTAAAACTTCTTCCCTAAATTCTATTACTAAGTTTCTGTACTCCTTCTCTCTTTTGATTTAGATTAATTTGGTGAATTTTATTAGTAAGTTTTTCTTTTTATTATATTGTATAACTTTTATTTTAGTTTGTATGGATTTATTTTAATTTGTATGCATGTTAATTTAATATCTATATTTAATTTATATCATTTTTAAAAATATTTTATAAATTATTTTAAAATTTGCAAAATAGAATTGAATAAAACGAAATTATGTAATGGTGGCGGTCTTACCTGTTGCAAAAAAATTGAATAAAACAAAATTATGTAATGGTGGTTTAAACCGTTGTAATTTTTTTAAAGATGTCATTAAAGGCATATTTGGCCGTGACAAAGTTTTAGCCGTATCAACATAGATGAAACTTTGGCCGCCACAATGTAGAGAAGGATCTTGACTAATCAGATTTGAATCACAATTTCTTAAATTTATTGGAACATATGGTGTACAAGAAATAATTTGAAGGAATTCGAATAATAGTTACACTTATAGTTGTTTTGCCTTTTTTCCAACTCCATATCTCACAATGAGCATTTGGAGGTTTGTATTTGTCTCTCTCCTCGTGACCTCCACAAAAAGTTTGTTGGTAATATGGTGACGTGACTTTGATCTTAATTGTTGATGGCAGTGCATTCACAAACTCAAGATAAGGTGTTTTTGTGCGCAACTCTTATGATCAATCTCAAATTAGTTTTTATGGTAATGTAGATCTATCAAATGTTTTACATGTAATGATTCAAGCTTTGTTAACGATAATTACTATTTATTGGAATGTAGGTTTTAGAACAAAAATTGTGTTTTACTGATTTTCTTCATATTGTTCAACTTTTGACAAAGAAAACATCAAAGTTTTCATCACTAGGTTAACCTTTTGAGTTAATCCAAAATTATTTGAGTAAAGATTGATATATATATATATATATTAGAGAGAGAAGTTATTGTATTTACATTTTGGTTAAGTTAAGAGTTAATCACACCGGAACTCTTGTAGTAGTGCATGAGCAATTGTTTTGTCTCTATTCAACATTACTAGCCAAAAGATGTATTTATTCTTTATTAAGATGTAGTCTATTTTCGTTCTTTTAGTTCTTATTTTCTTTTAATAGTTGCGACAAGGCAAAAAAGGATTCGAATATCTACGACTACTACTTGCATTTGTGAGAGCTTTTTTATTTTTGTGATGGCTTTTTGCCCCCATTTAATGTTAGTTTTTCTCATATCATGAATATGTGTTGCATCAAGGATATAATTTGCAACAAGAATTAATCAACAAAACAGAAAATTAACAATTGCAAAACCATAACTGAAACGGATAATGTTCTTCGTTTGAATTGAAAACGAAAAATGTAGAACCATAACTAAAATGAATAATGTTCTTCATTTTGACTGAAACAAAGAACGTTTTTCACTAGAACTGAAAACAAATAATGTTACTCGTTTGTGCAGTTTTGAAAACAATTTAAAATCAATGTAAAACGAAAATTAAAGAAATATAAGGTAAGAATAACACCAAAGGTAAACGTGTTCAGTCTCAATTACTTGAGACCTGCATCAAGGGCAATAAAACAAGACAATTCACTTTGTGTGTATGAACTCATAAGATTAAGGCTTCTTCAATTGTAATCTCTTAGTATCAATCACAATTGAAAATACATCTATACTAGCTTTGTCGATAATCTCTTCTCTCCCTTAATCTTTTTCTGGTTTCTATATGAATCATTTTGATAAATGCATAGACCTCTCTCTCTCATGATCATAGTAGAACAAATGCATTTAGTTTAACCAACTATAACTACATTGTCATAATCAATTTGGCTAAATCTAATTATAAAAAAATACTAAACCATAATCAACTATAGTTAAATGATCTGATGTATATCTTCACAATATAAATTAATCAATTTATACGAGGTGTTTGTGTAATATTGATATTAATTAATTGGCGAGGTTTTTGCCGCTAAGACTTAAGACTATTATTTTAGTTTATTTTATTTTAAAGAATAAATATATTACTTTATTGGCTTAAATGTAATTTTTATTTTCCTATTTTGTTCACTTCATAATTGTAGTCGTTATATTTTTTAAAATTATGATATATTTTGAAAATTATCACATTTTATCCAACTCTTAATTTAATTTTCAATTTTGTTGATACCACAATTTAAGAAGGTGACATGGCAGCCATATAATATTAAACTTACATTTTAAATTATTTAATACATTTATAATTAAACCAGGTTTATATAATGTATTAAATAAAAAGTGAAAATATAAACTTAAAAATTCCAAATAAATGCATAGGATCCAAGAATTCTAGCCCATTCAAAATTAAATTTTATGTCTTCCTTTCATCAATTACAACTAAAGTTGCAAAAAATGTGGCTGCAGTGTCCCGAACATACTCTTGAGAATTCTGCATTACAGTAAACAACATTGATGCACCTTGTTTGACCAATAAACTATCAAGATCCCCTATATAGGGCTCTCGACAAAACACACAAAATATTAATGATAGCATTCATTCAAGCCATAGTTCAAAAACACAATTTTTTCTTCTCAATTTGCATGCTAGAAGAATAAAGAAACCAGTCATTCGAAATTATCAGTAGTTATAATTAAACTAACAACTTATTTTATATACTTACCAACAGAAAAGATATATTTTTCTCAAATATACAACAATTGAAATCAATCATAATCTTCAAATTCGGTAATAAGTTAATACTAAATATAATTTTATTATAGATTTATTAAATAATTAAAAATATAAATTTAATATGATATAATACCACATCACTTTAATTAATTATCATATCAAGGAAATTAAAAATTAAATTAAAAGTTAAGTAGAATATCAGAATTTAAAAAAATATTAAATTAAAATTATAGAGAAAAATAAAGAACAAAAATTTCAGATAAAAAAAATAAAGAATAAAATATTTAAAGTTTATTTTATTTTACTAACAATGAATTAAAACCCTAGTATAAAACAATTAATTAAACCCTAAAAAAACCACGAGCTCTATGCCCTTGTATCCCAAACACAAATCGGAGTAATCGGATTTGCGGCAGCGTACCAGAGAATTCTACTCCACACCGCGATTCCGCCACTACTCTCGAAAGCACTGCGATTTACTTCACAGTTGAAAACTAAGGTATTAGGGTTTTATCAGTGAAGTAGAACAAGAGGGTTTATCAATGGCAAAGAGAAAGGAAAGGATTCAGAATCCCGAACCATTCGTTCCAGATGGCACCGAGTATGCGAAATCGAAGATAAGTTCCAAAGCTCCTAAAAAGCACCAAAAGGAAGGTGACCTAATTGATTCTCATATTAGTTCCAAGATTATGAAGGAAGCTTTGATTCAACTCAAAGAGGTCGAAGACGAAGAAGATGCTAAGGAGCAAAATATTACTAAATCTTCATTCAATCGTCTCGAAGAGCTTCCCAAGGTTGTAGAAGAGAATGATGATGACATTGATGACTTTGCTGGCTTCTCTGAAAATCAAAGCCAATTTGCTGATGTTGAAGTGAGTAATTTCTCTCTTTTTTTGTTTTGTTTTTGTTTGGATGAATTTGTGTTCTACTCATAAGTATATGCAAATTTAGAACTTTTAGAATCAATGAGGAATTAGGTTGAGAACTTGAGAAACCATTAAATGCACTATGCACTGTTTTCTTACATGTTGAAAGTGAAAAATATAATTAGCAATGCTTATTTTTATAATTTCAAATGTTTTTGTACTGATTTGGGTTTATTTTCTTTAAACTTTTATAGCTGGGTTTTATTAAGCAGCTTAATTAAGTGCTTATATCATGAGTGCTTATGTATTATAACTCTGTTTAGATGAACAACTTATTTAAATGCACTTATGTTTTAAGTGTTTATGTATAAATTATTTTTATGACAAAAGATAAAATTAAGTAAAACTATTTTTATATAAGCCGTAAGCTTTTTTATAAGCTATCCCGAAAAGCTTATGGAAATTAGCAAAGAACAACTTATGAATATGTCACAAGCTACATCCATAAGTCATCTCAAAGAGTGTCACAAATGCTTATACCAATAGATAAGTTTAAATAAATAAATCAAAACAGGCCCATAATTTCTATACCAAAAGATTACAGTAAATAATATCAAAATGTTTTCATAAGTTCACATGGAGAGCTTATGAAAATAAGTTGAAGCAACTTATGGACATTTTATAAGCTTTCATAAACAGTCTCACAAGTGCTTACACTAGTAGATGAACTCATATAAGTCAATCCAAATAGGTTATAGGTTGAGAACATGAGACACCTTTAAATGCATTATGCGCTGCTTTTTTACATGTTGAAAATGAAAAAATGTTAGCAATGCTTATTTTCATTTGCAAGTGATTTGTACCAAGTTGGGTTATTTTCTTCAACTGCTTTTGTTTATGATAGTGACTTTGGTTATTCTTTTTTTACTGTTTTGAATTCAGGATATTAATGAAGACGACGAGAAACTAATGGAAGCATTCTTATCCAAGGACTTGGGTGGCCACAAAACACTTGCAGACATCATTGTTAAAAGAATAAAAGAAAATGATGTTTCTGTTGCTTCAGGTAAGAATAATATCAAACATCAATTTCTTTTCCCTATCTTTGTTATATTGTATTGATTATTGTTAGCTTGTTGTTCATTTCAGCCTGATTTGGGGTCTGATTTTTAATCTTTCTTGTCGTTTATGAATTGTTCTGTGTGCAGAAAGTCGCCCAGTGCCTAAATTGGATAATTCGATAATTGACATATACAAGGGGTATTTATGATTTCCATTTCAAATTGTTTTTATGAATATGTAGTTTAGACAAGTGAATTCATTTCCATTTAAATGCTTAGCTGGTTAGTTTGAAGTTTTCATAGCATGCTGGCATCACTGCTTGTGCCATCTTATATTGCAGGGTTGCAACTCTTCTTAGCAGATATACAGTAGGCAAAATCCCCAAGGCATTTAAACACATCCCCTCAATGCAACATTGGGAGGAGGTCTTATATGTTACTGAACCTGAAAAATGGTCTCCAAATGCTTTGTTTCAAGCCACTAGGATTTTTGCTTCTAATTTTGGTGCGAAAAAGGCTGAGCGCTTCTACAAGCTTGTGTTGCTTCCAAGAGTGAGAGAAGATATTAGAAAGAACAAAAAACTGCATTTTGCTTTATATCAATCACTGAAAAAGGCTTTGTACAAACCTGCTGCTTTCTTTAAAGGAATACTGTTTCCACTATGCGAGGTAGATAATCATATTAAAGTTGTTTTTAATTTTATGTTCCTGACAAATCATTTGTCAATACTTATTAGGTTCTGTTTGTGATATTATTAATCCTTTAACTTTTGAACATGTTGATAAATATCTTTCTGATGTTTTCAGTTTTTTGCATAAAATGGGATGTTAATATTTTTTTTTGTATTTGGGTGATGAAGAATTGATGTGTTGCACATCCTCTAGAGAGTAGAATTATTACCTTTGTTCATTGTTCTGTCATAATTATTGGAAAAGAAGGAATAACACGGGTATGGAATGGTAAATGAACTAGAAACAAGTGTTTTTGGCCGTTTCAATGATTATTCACTTTTATGTGAATGGTCACCTTGCTGATAGTCATAAATCATAATTTTGAATTTATTCATTGAAGGAGAACATACTATATTTATTAAATTTTACATAAGGGCCTTGGTAACGAATGTCTTAAGAGCATTATTTAGAGATTCCAAACAAGGTAATTGTTCATTGAAAAGTTAAGTATATATCTACTCAGTGTGTCCCGAGGTGTTAGCTTAGTGGTAAAAGCTTGACATTGTAAGCTCAAGGGACAAAGTTCAAATTCCATATGGGATAGATGTAAAATGGCCATTTATTAATAATATTTCCCCTTACCCAATTTTTTAAAAAGTATATCTTCTCAATGTACTAAATACACCACTTTTAGTTAAGGCTTACCTTTTTAGACTTGTTAAAAACAGTGCCCTTAGGGTACCCATTAGCATTTTCTTTTACATAAATCTTAAAAAGTGGTCTAAACAAAACCTAGAAATTCATATATTCATTCATTTTTCCTTTCTTGTTTGACATTATTCTTCATGTACAGTCGCGCACATGCACTCTCAGGGAAGCAGTCATTGTTGGAAGCATTATAGAAAAATTTTCCATTCCTCCACTTCATTCAAGGTATGCTAACTATTTCAATAATAATTTGAATTATTTAAAATAAAAAAATTGGATGCAAGGAAGCAAGTGATTGCTTTTCTTTTGTTCAGTGCACTGCACTGACGTGTGTCATAGTGTTCAAGTGTTGGTTTCCCAAACTTAAGTTCTGAAAATATTGCATTTGTTATTGTAGAAAGGAGTTAGGGACACATTTCTTTAGTAACAGTGCAAATTTAGTTGATCTTGATCAAGTTTCCTTATTATACCATTTCTCGGTAAATTTGGTTACATTTTTTCCCATTGCCATTTTTGATTATACAATCGTGGGTTTCCATATCTTTCCCCATAGCACCTCTAATTATTATTGTAGAAAGGAACTAGGGTGAGTTTTTTTAGTAATCAGTGTGAATTTATTGGATTACATCTCCTTACTATCATTATGCAGTGAAGTTGCTTACATTCTTGTTATTATCAATGTTTATTGTGCAATCTTGAATTTCTATTTTCCCCCCATAGCACCTCTAATTAAAAGAAAATATATATTTTGAATGATTTTAAACAGGAAATGCTCCGTTTTCTTGAACTATTTTGCTTTTTATCTTTTCTTGTATATACTATGTACTAACATGGAAGAAAGTAAAAAATATCATGCAAGTCTATTTGCTTGTATCCTTAGTGTTAAAAGTTACTGCTATATGTGGATAATTGGTGTACACCTTTCTTGTAGTGGTTGAAATTATTATTTTTAATTAATTCTAGTTTGAGTCATGTGACTCATGTCCAATGCTTGACGCTCCTTAACTTCTGGATGTGTATACAGTGTTGCACTATTGAAGCTTGCGGGGATGGATTATTGCGGCACTACAAGGTATTTATCATTGTAGCCATTTGTATTTATCATGAATAGGGCTTTAACCATAGGTATGAATGTATGATAGATATCATGATGTAGGAATTCTAATTTAAAAAATTTCGTAAAATATATGTTCCACATGTTGCATTTTAGATAGAAATTTCATGCAGTCATTGTATATATAATATAAAGATAGCAATTTAAAATATAGGTACACTTTATCTGTTATATATATAATATAAAGATAAATAGATGAATAGATGGATAGGTGTGGGCATTTATTATGTTATGATAAATAAAACATGTCGTTGTTACAGAAATGACATTTTGAATGACTAAAAACAAATTAAGCTTCAATAATATCATAAAATAGTTCATTGAATAATTTGGCACGGAACTTTTAAAAACTATGGTAATGAGAGAGAGGCTGATCACACTACAACACATTTTGATGAACTGATTAATATGTTCAATTAACATTTTACAAAAATAAAGGACTATAAGTTTTCTGGAAAACTCATTTTTTCCTCTCAATATCTGATAGACACTAATTGTGATAATAATTGCAGCTATTTCATAAAGCTTTTTCTGGAGAAGAAATATGCTTTGCCATATCGTGTGGTTGATGCAGTTCTTGCTCATTTCTTGAGATTTGTCAATGAAACTAGGATGATGCCTGTTATATGGCACCAATCACTTCTTGCATTTGCACAGAGGTCAGTAAGTCAGCATTTTCTGTAATTTATGTTGGCACATATCAGATACAGTATTTGGAGTTGAATATTTTAATAAATTAGTAAAGGGAAAAAAAAAAAAATTTGGATACTAGAATCAATGTTGTCAATAGCGCAGGCTCAGAGCGTCCTCTAGCTACTCCATGGTATACAGTACTGGAGTAGTGTATTATAGCTGCCCTTATAGTTGCCATAAAAGCGGATGTTGCAGCCACTGTAGTGCCACTTCTCAAAATGTTATCAAAATTTTCAAAAATCCTTTAAAATTTAATTGGTAGGGTTTTTGCTTGGGATATTTTTGGAATTTTTCAATTAAAAAACATGAGAACAGCATTTGGGCTTCTCCCCTCTCATTCTGTCCCACTTTTGATGTCTATTGTTCACTCTTCCACTAGTCAGTCACAGGTAGGTAATGGATTTGGGCTTGAGGTATTCTTGCAAGGAACTAGTCAGTCACAGGTAGGTAATGGATTTGAGCTAGAGGTATTCTTGCAAGGAACTAGTCTTCATGTTTTCATTAATCAAAATCAGTCCCTAACGGAGAATCGATTATCCCCACAGATTTTTTTCCCACTTATTGTTTCTGTGATCACACTGATTTAGAGTTGGATGAACAATATTCAATGAAAATTTCATTTTCTTACACGTTTGTCATATTATCTGATTCAATATCTATTGGTCTTATGCGATTTTGCTGTCAAATGTTCTTGCAATGATTGATGTCCTTTTGCCTTTTGAATATTAAGCCTTTTTGAAATGATATTTGTTTCAGGTACAAAAATGAACTGCAGAAGGAAGATAAGGATAATTTAATGTATCTTCTGGAAAAGCAAAATCATAAATTAGTAAGAGCACTAGGGCTAAAATGCTGTTCATATCCTTTTCAATTGTTTTTGTGATTAACATTAATTTTTCTACTGCAGGTTACACCTGAAATTAGTAGAGAGCTAGGCAACAGCCGTAATCGAGGTGAAAAGGAGGATGATCTCATGTCAACATATATCCTTTTCTTTATTTTATGTCCTCCCTTTACCTACTTTGCTTGCATAAAGTTAGATTCATATTGCATTGCATGTTTAGTGTACCTCGAGTTACAGGATTAGAGCAGGCTTAAGGTGAAATATCAGAGCTCTGGCAAGTTTCTGAATGTTGGGATTGCAAAATATAAGAATTCAGACTAAATAAATAATTAATAATATGGAAAGTCTTTGGATTACTACTAAAATAGCAAGCTGATCGTGAAATTTTGCAATAAAAAAATATAGGATCTCCTGCTCATCTTTAGATGTCTTGATTTTCTTAGCTGCCAGCAATTCAGCCTTGGCAACACATTCTGGACAGCCTTCCTTGCAGAGCTTAAATTCCAAAGGAAAATGCAGATAATGCTGTAATTGATAGGAATACTCTGACAACATAAATAATAAAAGATAATTGCTCCTTTTTCTTTTTGCAATTTGATTTTCCACAAGGATAAATTATTCAAAGTAATACTGCTAGTGCCTATTTTTACTGCAAGTGGAAATCTCTATTTTTACTGCAAGTGGCATGTGCATTCAATGGCTGTCCATTATGGTTAAAAGGTTTTCTTGGTCCAAACCTCTTTTTTATAATATGGCATGTGGCTGGTTGATTCTATCTTATCTGGAACCAACCATCTTAAGATATGAGAAAATCTGTAGCATACTTTTTCCTTGACAACTTAATACCTATAATAAACAGGACTATTGAAGAAGATAGGTTTGACATTCCAGAAGTACCAATGGAGTTGGACTAATTTATTGCGGTATGATTCTGATCTTGTCTCTATATTCTTCTATTTTAGTGATGGTTCTTTCCTAAGTTTGACCTATCCTTCTTTTATCAAGAATTGGTGGTATTCCGTTTATCATATACATCTTATATATATATAGACTAAAACACCTCTTTTTATTAGTGTTAGAGTGTAGTTAGATATCATATAAATTGATAGGACCCATGAAGAGAAGGGAGTGCTGCGATGGTAAGTTAGTCAGAGAGAGTGAGTGAAAATACACGTGTCGGGGTGGTGGTGGTGTTACTGGTTAATGGCAGAGATCCTCTTGTAATACATTTTTCCAATCAACTATAAATTTTCTTTCTTCTCTTTAAATTGGGTTCCTATCAATTGGACCTACCTGACGGATTATCGAGGAGAGCCAGTTTTTGAGATGGAATAATTGAACAATTAGTTTCACAAATGAGGAGCAGAAAAAACACTCATCTGATGAAGGTGTGGTGGGCATTTATGAAAGATGGACAGTGTCTTAAATCACCACAAATGACCAACCAACTAGTGTCATTGGTGGGTACTAAAAAGTCAAAGAATAGAAAAAAAAGTATCAGATCAATGTCTTGAATAATTATTTGATAAATGAAAACAGAAATACTTCGGTTACTCTTGAATATTAAAAAGGTAATGAAATTAACATGCCACATAGTAGTTGGATTGTTAAAAAAGTTGAAGGCTTAATTGCAGTTTTGATATCTTTATTTTCGCTAATTTACAAAAAATTAGTTCTCTTATTTTAAAAGTTGATAGTTTTAGTTATTCATTCAGATTATTAAATTAAAAAATAGTGATGTGATATGTTATAAATGATATAGCATATGATATGATAATTTTGAAATTATTTATTTTTGTAATTTAGTCAATAACATAATCATATAATGCATTTTGATGGTTATACATTATGAGATTGTAGACTACATCATTTAAAATGTCACATCACAATTTTTAATTCAAAAATGAGAAGAATCAAATTTGTCGAAATTTTAGAATTTGGGATTAATTTTATGAATTGATACAAATAAAGGGATTAAAATTACAATTAAATCAAAGTCGAATTATGGAATTTGAGGTTTAGATACCTATGAAGAAATTAAAATATAATTAATATTTTTTGAAACCTTTGTTCAATCCACAGAATTTTGGACAACCGATTCGAATGTGGAAATCAAGTAATGAAGTTGAATGAGTTAAACTCCAAATCATCTGTTTTATTTTTACTATGAGAATGGAAGAGTTGTTTGCTTATCATTTTGAACTCTAATATATTGTCTGGGTGGTCGTCGTGGTTTTCTATGAGCTGATTCCTATTCTTTTTTCTTTCTAATACTGCATATTTTTCCAAGTCTTGAAACATTTGTTTTCTGTGCAGGCTTTAACGTCGGTTTTCCCATTGGAGAAACTGTACATGCCCTCATCTTCATGCTGAAGTGTAGTCAGACAGTCTCCGCAATTTTGTACTCTTCATGCTATGTAATCTAAATTTATTTTTTACCAATGTAATCTAAATTATTTGAATACATCCACAGTATGAGATATTATTCTTCTACTGTTTTTGGTGTGGATTAAATTTGAGGGTATATTTATTTTCTAGGGTTGTCGGACATTTATTATTACTAAAGCTCATCTGTTTCTTATATGATTATATACATTATATATTTTATTTTTGTAATGTAATATTTATTTACATATTACATATATGCTGTTTATATTTACTGTTTTGACTAAGTTTATTTATATAGATGAATTCAGGTTTTGCGAAAAGTTAATGTTATGTGATTGCTAGAATATTGGCTAAGAATACGTAAGGGGAGAAAATGGCTTTGGAAGGTGGGGGAGGAGAGGAAAGGGAAATCTTTTGCATTATTTGATGTAAGTGTGTTAGTAGAGAATAAAAAGGAGATGTATATGATTAGTATTAAGTATATTTTAAGTTGATATTATTATAAAATGTTGAAAAGTATTTGAAGAATAATTGAAGCTCTCCAAAATTATTCTTTAATAGATTCTTTTGAGTTATTTAGGGGGTTTTTATACTATGAAACATAATTAAACCTCATTCAGGCTATTCTTTCTTCACTTTTTCTTTGTTCTTATATTTCAAAGTATTCATCTCCCCTCTTAAATGGAGCCTAAAGGTATTGGAGATTGCTACCATATCTTAGAAGTAGAAATTGCGTTGGACTTTTTTGCTTGAATTTAATGATATAAAGTTATTTGGGTCTTTATTTGTGTGATGTATTATCACAATAAATTTTGAATGTATTAAAATCAAAAACTTAAAAAATATAGTTAAATATAATTTTTGTTAGTATGGTCTTTAAATATTTTTTTTCTTTTTTTGGTGATCCTTTAGTTTCTAAGAGAAAAGAACTATTTTTTATTGTATGTAGTAGTAACCATCAGATTCCTAAGCAAAAAGTGTTTTGGTAATCTGGATTTTAGTTGGGGTAAGTAAAATCTGACTAAGAAAAATAGGACTTGAAATTCTATTTTATTTGTTTTTTCACTTATTTTACAACTCTTGTTTTTTAATACAACAATTTTATGTGAAATAACTTGTATATATTCAACTTATTAATTTTTAGGTTTTTCTTAAACTATAATTGCTTCTATAATAGTTTTAAGACTCCATCTATTTTTAGCAATTTGACTATTCTTCGTATGATTTATTTTTCTCATAATCTACATGTGTTTTCGTTACATGTTTAAATTATTTAAACCGACTTTTCATAATCTTTTCTACGATAGATGTTATCCTATCTCTCTAATAAGGTAAATAAGTTTTTAATCCTATAAAATTTTGAAATTTTGTTTTCATTCATATAAAAAAAAATCATATGTTTTAGTCCATACAAAATTATTCTACAAGGTGTTTTAGTTTTTGCTGAAATGAAAGCATACTTCAACTTTTAAATTTTTGAATGAGTTTTTACATATATATTTATAATATTATTAAAAAATCATTTACCTAAATATACAGTTTTTTAAACTTGGAATAAATTAAATGTGACTTTTTTAAATATTATACGTTCTAGATAAAAATCCTTAAAATATGGATTTAGATCAATCTTTTGAGTTCATTTATTGTTGAAGAACTTTTTATAGTGTTATAAACATGTATGCAAAATAATTATCAAAAACCCCATGTTAATGTTAAATCAAAGACTAAAACTGTATATATAATAATTTTGTAGAGAATAAAATGTGATTTATTTATAGTGACTAAAAAATTTTAAAATTTATATAGACGAAAAACTAATTTAACTATTTCTAATATTATATTTCTTAGTCTTTTTACGCATCAAACACAACATTCTTATATCTACAATACTTATTTTATTCTTGTGTTATTTTATTCTCATACAACATGGTTAATCTTAAGATTGTGCTATAAAATTACCTTTTTAGTTTGAGTGATACTTATTATTACAAGAAACACTCAAAATATTTTTTTATTTCAACCATCTAACTTAATTATATGGTTTACATTTTTTCGTTATGACTTATGGTATAGTATGATCTTCAACGTCATCTCCAAATTAAAAATGTAAATGGATAAAGTGAATAATTTAAACTATTTAACAAATAAATCTCATATGCATAATTAAAATATTAGCAAATCTTTAAAATTTATTTTACTTTAATATAATAGTTCACTCTATTACTATCAATTTAGTCCATATTAGATGTCACTTCTATTTAAACTTAAATTATTTGAATAACTCTCACTCCATAATTTTGGATGAAAGTCATGCAACATAGAAAAAGAAAGCAAAATTTAAAAATAACACACTACAAAGAAATTAATTTCTCGTTCAAATTATAGATAAAAATAACTAATCAAATTATAAAAAAAAACTTATTTAAAAATATATAACTAATAAGTGTATTTAAAATATTTGTTTTAAGAATACTTATTAACGTTAGCCATTTTTTTTATGTCAAACCTATTATATAATTTAAGAAAATAGAATATAAATTTAACATAAGAAGTGATAAAGGACTAATACTTCATTTATTAATTTATTATTGTGTACAAATTACAATGACCATTCCATATTCCCTACATTGAAACAAGAAATACCAATAAGTGGCAAACATAATCCCCATGTTATTGTATGAGGCATTATTCCCAACACACAATGTAGCATAACAAACTAGAGACAAAATATAGTGGTAGCCTGGACCATTTTCGTTAGCAAAAGTGGGCCTGCCAAGTATACATATATTGCAAGTACAATAGGGCAACATGGTAAACTTTTTGTTCCTTAGTACATAAAATGGGGTGTTGATAGGTATAAAAGTGACAAAGGAAACTTAGTTTGGTGCGAGTTTCTAAAGGAGACAAATTACATAAAGCCACTCCAAAATCGAACTCAATATTCTTAATAGCTACAATGCCATTGCGCGCAATATAATCAATTATTGTTCTATTTAGTGGTCCTTACTACATATTGAAAATTGCTTTATTTATTTCTACTTAGAATTTTTATCACATCACAGGTGTTTTTATTTTTATTTTTTTTATATGATGTGCTATGTATATTATACTATCATGATATACAAAGAAAATACAAAATAATATTATTATGAATTTAATTTATACGTATCGATAATATAAATATATTTTATAGAAATTAAACTATATTAGAATATAATAGTTATATGCTAACGGTCTAAAATAATTTTATAATGTCGTTTAACATGAACCAATTATTTTGCTAGTTTTCATAAAAAAAATTACTTAGTAGTAATGTGTCACTGTCTTGTTTTAGGATATAGCATTGATTATATATACCATTACTAAGTTTCGGTTAATTAAAACACATGAGAGTATTTAATAAAAAATAAATAAAAACACATGAGAGTATGTGGGTATGGACAAATTTAGAGACATAGAGCCCTTAGTACCGGCGCTTTTCTTGGCCCTGAAATTGGGGAATTTACGCACATTGGTAGGTTTTGACAATTATCTCTAATTCTCCCATGTGTTAAGTTAGAATTCTTAAACTTTTTCTTAAAACGATCAAAATTGTAGCGACTTTTTTACATTGAATACAATTACTGTATAGGTAGAGTTGTATATGGATTGGGCAACCCAACTAATTCGATCAATTAAGTAAGATTAACTTGAAAAATTAGATAAATGAGTGTAAATCATTTTAATTTTATAAAATAGAAAACCGATAAAACAAATATATTTGGTCAAATCAAACTCAATCTATTTTACTTAGTAATTCAGTTTCTAAAAATTATTTAAATATTTTAGGATGTCTCATTTTAATAATTTTGACGCATGCTACTATTTTATACAATTTTAAAAACCTCTTAATTTTGATTATATTCATGCTTGCAATGTAAATATTTTAAGATAAATTTTGTGATTTTGATATTTTTGTAATTTTATAATGAATTTTATGTTTGTATATCTCAAATTATATTCTAGAGATGATACTTTGATTTTGAAAAGAAATGCTAGGATTAAAGGTGAATTTTCACAGTAGTATATTGATTGAAAATGAATCGAGTTGAGTCGAATACGATTGGATAAAAATTAGATTAACTCAAAATTCGATTTGATTTCGTCATTAACTTATTTTTCAGCTCAACTTGACTCAATTCAAGTTCACGAGCAACTTGATTCAATTCGATAACTCCAATCAAATGAACCAAAGATAAAAAAAAAAAAAACAAATATATTTCTTCAATTTTAAGTGAATAAATAAATAGAAATGAATTAGTAATTAGTCTTGTTAATATTGTTATCACTCCACTCATAAATTCCCTCACATGATCCACCAAACCAACCTTCTCTTATCAATCTCCCATGTTGGATTGTTTAAGTTAACTACATCCACCTTGAAGCTAATTCATGTGCTAATTCTCTAGTTCCCATTTGTTCGGCAAAATGTTATTCCTGCCCCTCTTAATTAGTTCACTTTTTGATAAAGGCTTAAAGGGAGTTTGTCCCTCTATAGTGATGGCTTAATGTTCTTTTAATTTTTTCTCTATCATGCATATGTATATGTACAATATCGATGCCGAATACCATACCGGGTACATGATACGAACATTTAATTTTTTTTAAGGTACAAATACATCAATAAAAAACATGATTTTTTTTTACTATATATAATTTAACTAAGACAACTACATTTTTCAATTCACAATATAAAGTTACAATAAAATATTAAAAAATTACAAACTCTATACAATTACAACTTCAAATAAATTTAAGTACACAAATAATATTATATTAATAAGTAATAAAATCATCAATTTCATTCACAATAAAATAATTTGAAAAACATAGTACTCATAGGTACCGTACAAATACTGGGTAGATACCCGACATAGATACTTCACTATTTTAAAATATCCATACTTGATAAATTTTCCTCCCCATTATAAAAGAAATTTTTTAGTTTTTTATTTATTTTTTCAGAACTTATCCAAACACATATATAGTTATAGTGCATGTTCAAGGTAGTGGCGAAATTATGCTTATCATGTTTGGATACCTCATGTGGAATTAATTTTGCATCTAGAGTTATTTTTAACTTGAAATTATAATTTGCAGCTTTTAATTTAAAACATAATTATGATACTAAAATTTATCATCAAAATTTACTTACATAAATATATTTAAACATAAATAATATTATATTTAAATTATTTTGAATTAAATCAATATTACAAATTGAATTTATTAAAAATAAAAATCCACACACAACTTCTCAAAAACCAAAATGTGGTTTACCCTAAAACAATGGTATATAAATTTGAAGAAACACAGTAGGTAATAGGGTGGTATAGAATGAGGAGTGAGAGTAGTGAGCAGAGTTTAAAAATTGAAATTGAAAAGTATGACCATTCACCAATTCATTATCATTAATAAAAACTCTTACTCATATTCATATTGATATTGATTGGGCGCTACCCCAATTGTCCCCGCAATCTACACCGTTCAATCAGATTCAATTCAACGGTTCAAATTCAGTTACTGCAGAAGGAGCCTTCTTAAATCCATTCCTTCATAATTTATTTCTCCTCCCTCCTCATCTCTCTCTCTCTCTCTCTCTCTGCTATTATTGAACACTGATCATATCTCTGTTAAATACTCACATCAATCTCATTCTACTACTTCTTCTTCTTCTACTTCCCTAACTTCCTCTACAGTGTCATTGCTATCTGCAAGCTTGCGCATCACCGTTGAATATTTCACATCACTACAATGCCATTCCAGGTATGTTCTATTCCGTTTCTTTCGTTTTCAATTTCGAGATGTAAATTAATTAATTCATTATTTTTTAAAATAAAATTGTAATATGTATTCTCTTTCCTTTTGATTGGATCTTCTTCATCTTTCTCAAACTTCACTTTTAAATAACTTTTTATTATTTTTTGAATGCAAAAGATTAGTTCAAGCAGACACCCAGTGGACTGGAATTTGCCTCAACCGTATTTTCACTCTCTTTCTGACTTTTTGACCAACCAACGACGCTTCATAAAGTTACCATAATTACCACCTTTTGCTCCATTCCACCCCACTTTTTACTCTTTACACCTTTATTATTATTATTATTATTATTTAGTATTTAAAATTGTTATTCAATTTTTTTACACCTTAGTTTAGTTTATTTTTGTAAAAAATTAATTAATGTTTTTATAATTTTTTCTACAAGAAAGTTTTACGTATAAAGATGGATAGTATTATTTTTTTTACAATGGATGAGGTAGTATTATTTAATAATTATATATATATATATATATATATATTTTTGATATAATTTATCTAATAATTATATTTAATTGCGTTTATAGTACATTTTCTTATTTATGCATAAAATGATCCGTGTATTTTCTTTAATGGAAATGATCCCGTATGTTTTATAAGTTGTGACACATTATTAATTTATGTGGTCCACGATGTATTATGAAATTTTGGGTTATGTTTGGTGGTTAATTGGCTTGGACGTAGTAAAGACGTTAAGTTGGTATGTTTTTGATAGTGTATATGGTATTTGAGTGTTAATTGGTGATTGTGATATATATATATATATTTTAAATTTTAGAAGTAAATTGAAAATATATATGAAACATTACTCGGTACGTGGAATTCAATGCTTCGGCAAGGAATAGTGTGACATGGTGGCCCATTGCTTTCTAAGTATTCATTAATTTTGAATATCTTTAACTATTAAAATAAATTTGAAAATTGTTTGAAATAATAATAATAATAATAGTAATTTTAATTTGGTGATTATTGATGAATGGGTGAAAGTAAGAGTTATTGAAGGTACATCAGATTGAGCGAGTGACCTTTGTAAAGGGATTGTTAAAGTGAAAGTGAAAGAGAAAGGGGTGTTTAGGATGAGGAAAGGACTAGCTTGCTGGTACAGGGAGAGGAAAGCTAGCATCGATTTTGAGGACCAAGACAGTAAGTCCATACTTTTAAACTATCATCATGTGCTTTTCTTTTTTGTTTTTTTATTACTTTAAATTCATTATTATTACCATTTATTTATTCATTTTCTTACAATTTGGATCATGCTAAAAGAAATATTTAATACCCATTACAAATTTTCCGTCGTTAATAAAACCAAATCACTACTAGCATTGCTTAAAATAAAAGTTAAGAGCTCATTTGGTATAAGAATAAAAACTGGTTTAGAAAATAGCATTTATATTTGGATCTCTTATCTATTTAGTCGAATATTTTATCTTTAACCGAAACATATGAAAAAAGAAAAGTGTTGTTTGAGGTAATTCAATAAATAAATTCCGGTTACCTTAATAAGGAATTAATCTCTTGCATTATGTATGAAATACTTTAATTTACACATTGCTTATAAAAAAAATTACCAAAAAAGAAATTATTCGGATTCATTCAAGCTAATAGAATTGATTATGATGGAAAAGTCGTCAAGATCTCTTTTGTCTTAAAAACATAATTATGAAGAAAGGCTTGATAGTATGTAGAATTTTTGTACTTAATAGTACACCATATAATTTGCTTTACCCATATAAAGAAAGTGCTACAATCATGTTTAATTTAAAGTAACTTTGTAATAACCTCATAAATTTAAATTTTAAAATGTTCCTTTTACTAGCAATTTTTTCTTCATAATTAATATGATCAAACTAGACAGCCTTTTACAGATTTTTTGAGCATAAATAGGTTTCATCGTTTTTCCTTTGAAATATAATAAGTATTTATTCCCAAATAAAATATAAACAGAAAAAAAGTTAATCATCGGTAAAGATTGTCCACATAATTCATTGTCGTGGATAGTATTTTTTTAAATCCTCATAAAAATAAGGGTTTTCTAACAAAAGTTTTGTTTTTTCCACTAACTTTTTTTTATAATGATCTTATCAACAAATGTTTAATACCAGGAAGGATGATATTTGGATTTCATTTCCATGTATTTTCAGTAAATTTTTTTATACAACCGATAAATTATAATCAATTATATAAATGATTTTATAAATAATCATAATAAAAATTAAATATTATTAATAATTTAATAGTTATAATTAATTAATAAAATAATTTTTTCTATAATATATATAAATTAAATTCATTATATTTTAAAATTTTAAAATTTTAAATATAGAGTGCCTACTTCCGAGTGTACGATACTAATTATTTTCGTTACTTTTTCGATAGTTCTATAAGACCTAGATTTGAATTTGAAATCCAATTCTACCACCTACTTCCCTCTATACTTCCCTCTATATTTCTAAGTTTGAATAAATCCTTTATTGCAAGACACATTTATACCTGTCCTACGGTTCTACCTCATGAATCATAAATAGTAAAATAGGCATCTTAAACCTTCACAATTGTTTTCTGCAACATACCAAACACATGAACATGCCATTCAAAAAATCCCGGTCTTCTCATAATAAAGGATACAATTAATAGAATTAAAGTCTACTTATTTCGAAGATCCACTTGAACAATATTTTATAGGATGCAACTCACTCGGAAACAATCATTTTAGAAATGAATTTTATATTAAATGGTAAGATCTAATATAAAAAAGAGTAAATATTAAAATAAAATGTTATAGTGAGTGTTTCTAATATTACTTTGTTAATTTTTTAGACTAAATTATAATTGAGGTGTTAGTTCATGGCTAAAAGTTTAGTTTATAATCTCAAGATTCCAAGTTAAAATTACTTGCAGTATGTTTAGTTGATTCTGAGTTTAAATTACTTGCAGTATGTTTAGTTGAAAGTAGACAGAGGTGAGGGGAAAAAAATATTTTAGATAAAATATGTTTAATTTATTTTTTTGGAGGGGATAGAAGAGAAACAAAACCCCTTTCAGAAAGATTTTTGCTTCTCTTCCATTTTAGGGCGATTTAGAGAGGATAGATTAAGCATACTTAAAAAATCATTCTTCCCCTTTTGAATCAAACAAACCTAGACAATTGAGAAATGACTATAGTGTTACTTTGAAATATAATTTTTTTTAAATCGATTGCTGCTTTTCATTTTAAGAATGAAAATGATGTGTCGCCCGTTTTTCATCTAAAGACTAAGGGTGAAATCCCATAATTTAAACCGTTCCCTTCTTAGTATCAATTTAGATGTGATACTCGTGTTGTGTTTTCGATGGAACAAAACAAATTATTAGAATAAAGAGTTGAGATCTCTTGAGTCAAAGAGTAAGTTTGAGATGAACTATTCCGATTAATAATTTATCGGAAAAAATTTAATGAGTAAATTAGTTCTATACATTTTTATAAAATTTTTAAACTTTGATATTTTATTAAAATTATTTCAAATAAATATATAATAATTTTTTTAAATATAAATAAATATAATATTTAAATTATATAGCTACGAATTTTAAATTTATATAAAATTTTAAATCAAATGTTGCAATAAATTTTGTGAAAGCACTTATACTTACGGACAAACAAATGCGGAGTAAGTTTCAAATCAAAATCTGAAATCCATTTGACCAACGTTGTTGGTGGACCCTGAGTGTTTTTATTAGGTTTAACTACTCCCTGGCGCTGCTCAAATATTTATATTTATATACTGCCAAAATGAAGTTAGTGGCTTCATAGTGGGGTTGCACCTTTTTCACTACCCTTGTCCTCAGAATTTTTAGGAAGATATTTTTCCCATCCTCAATTATCATTAACAAACATCTTATATCTTTGAAAGTGTTGTTTTAGACGGTATAAATTATTTAGTACACTTCTAAATGATACAAAGTTAATAAACTCATTTTGAGGTTGAGAAAGTAGCATCCATATTTTAATAGAAAATTTTCTTACAATTTAGAAAAGAGTACTTTTGTAGGGTTATCTTCTCTCCTTCCATGCTTCTTCGTCCCTTGTTTTTGTTTTTTGTTTTTTGTTTTTAATTATTTGTTTTAAGGCTTGAATAGATGCAATCATTGTCCTATCCTATCATAACCCGGAAGCTTCTATGTTCTAGTAGTATTTCAAATCTGTCCCACATAAAACGTTCGAGTTATTTGTATAAATAACTATACAATGTTATTTACAACTAATGGTGTATGTTGATTAAATTCATACACATTTTGTTCACCCTCATTATGGAAATATCAAAATTAAAAAAGATAAAGAGGAATAATAAAAATTAAAAAAGTTAAAGTTCTTTTGACAAGTCATAAAACATAAAAGTTGTATGATACTGTATTATTTAAGTTACCATGGTCCATGGAACTTTTAAATACCTTAATCTTGATTTTATAAATCTATGATAGATATGTGCGTGTATATATATATATCGCTAATTTAAATTTGGCCTCGTTATCTTGTTGAATGATTGATCTGTACTCTAGTGCTCTTCGATTGTCAAGTTGACAGTTCTATGACCAAACCGTGAAATATAATAAAGAATGTCACCGATAATACTTGCATGTGACTGTGTGTGGTTTATTATGTATAATCTATAATCTATTGTTTGGGACATATTTGACTGATGAAATTTATCCCCTTCTCCAAAGTGTGAACATCTTAGGCGTTAGATCCAGCGTGCTTTTTTTTTTTTTTTTTTT
>JBBPBS010000738.1:9199499-9238204 GCA_037974835.1 Cicer judaicum
TTTTTTTTAATAGAGGATCAAGCATTAAAAAAAAAATCATTTGATAACAACAGTTTAACAATAAACTTGCTATTTTGCTAAAAAATTGTTATGCCATGTTAATTAAGTGTCTTAATGACATAAAACAAATAAGTGAATTCAACAATAATAACTTATATTCTTGTCAGTATATCTTGCAATAGGAAATTAATTTGTCATGATGATCTGCAATTGCAGAGATACAAGACCTTGTTTGGAAGCCGTATAAAATTTTGTATCAAGTAGGAAGTAAACGATATCCGTGACAGAGATGCTATAGAATCTCTTTTATTCATTTTTGACCATTTCTGAGATATTTGTTTTTTTTCTTCTTATTCAAAGTTCTTGAGTATTTGTGAATTAGTACTTTTTTAAATGAGTGTAGTTGAGCTATTTGCCAATAACAATGCAAATAATTCAGATTTCAGAAAGCCTATGATGTGCTATTACCTAAATAATATTAATTAATTGCGTAATAAAGTTGCTTTTATATTATGGTTGTTATGCAACCAAAAAATATTATGGTTTTAATTTTAAACCATAATGTTTTTAGTTTTATGCTATTTTTGGATGTATGCCTGCATAGCTTATTTGTCCAACAGCAAAAAGAATATATTCTTTCATTGTTTTAGCATTGACAGTCATGTTTCATTTTAGTTTTTGGTTAGTGTTTTTTGGGTCTAAGGTTTCATTTTTGTTTGTTACTGTTTTTGGTTATATGTAATATTTTTACATGTAAGTATTACCCCTTTTGGAAATCATAAAATTTATATGAATTTAAAATGGAACATTTTCAGCAATTGTGACATATAATGGCCTTGAGAGTTGCATTCTAAATAATCAGTCTTATGAAGAGGAAAGCAGAACTAGTAGAGGAGATGGTTGTATAACTGATTCATTTGATGAAGATGACTCAAGTTGTTCTTCAAGCAAAGATGTTTTTGGGTCCTTCTCTTCAAAAAGTTTAACAATGAAACGGGATGATGATCATGGACTTGAAGAATGGGAACTCTCAGAAAGTCCTCAACATTTTTATGTCAAAGAGAAGCCTTCTAATGCCATCCAACATTCAGATATAGAAGCCATGAAGGAAAAGTTTTCAAAGCTCTTACTTGGTGAAGATGTTACAGGTGGAAATAAGGGCATTGCTACAGCTTTGGCACTGTCTAATGCCATCACAAACTTAGCAGGTATGCTCTTCCCCATTTTATTGTCATGTCTTGTTTCCTTTCATAATTACATGAAACTTTCTTTGTTTTAATGCCAAATGTTGGTAATTAATTATTAGTAATGCTAGTGGAGAGATTCTGTTGGTGTGGGTGTGGTTTAAGGGTAATTTTATAAACTCGACCTTAGTATTGAAACACAAATTTTAATATGTAATCCTAAATTTGAGTAATAGAAAATCATTGTAGTCACTCTATAATCAGAGACGGAGATACAATTGGTCAAACTCCATGATCAAATTTTGAGTACTCTTTGTTTGTGTTTTTCATATCAATTCTCTTTTTAACCAGAGCTATTGTTCTAACATGTTGAAATCGACACCACCTTATCTCTCCTATCTTACTTTCCTTGAAATCACCAAACTACCTTATCCCTCTAATTACATGAAACTAATAAAATTTACTATTTTTTTGACATATTGAAATCCACACCACCTTATCTCTCCTATCTTACTTTCCTGAAACCACCAAACTACCTTACCCCTCTAATTACATGAAACTAATAAAATTTACTATTTTTTTGACATATAAAATTTATTATTTATCATTTGAAGCTTATAAAATTTACTATTTAATATACGAAGCTTACAAAATTTTTATCTCCAAATGTCAAAAGCATAAAAATCTTTTAAACTAATAGAATCATATAATTTCACTTACAAGAGTACATGGACAGTTTTTATTCATTTCTATTTTTCTTCTGGTTTATTTTATAAGCCTATCTTTGTACTTCTATGATCATATGCAGTTACTGTTTTTGGTGAGATGTGGAAATTGGAACCTTTATCTGAAGAAAGGAAGAGCAAATGGCGAAGAGAAATGGAGTGGTTAATGTCTCCTACTAAATATATGGTTGAGCTAGTTCCTGCTAAGCAAAACAATGCCAATGGTGGAATCTTTGAGGTATCTTTCATTTCAGCTAGATAGAAAAGGAAAAACTAATTTATGCATCACCTAGCAGCAAAATAAGAAGAGTTTTGTTCTTGGAACAGATAATGACACCAAAAGCTCGTGCAGACATTCATATGAATCTTCCCGCACTCCAGAAGTTGGACTCTATGCTCATTGTATGTCATCTCTTTATTCGAATTAGCATTGATCTCAAATGTTTTTTTAATTCTACCTATTACAAGAAATTTTTTATCATTTATTTGTTACATCTGTGCAATCTTTTACGTGATCTTTACTAGTAACATATTGGGCTGCTATATCTTATTTGGATTATATGTTGACAGGAGGTACTTGATTCAATGGTGAAAACTGAGTTTTGGTATGCAGAAGGAGGAAGCCGGGCTGAAGGGAGGAATGGAAGTGCGCGGCATAGTAAAAGATGGTGGCTTCCATCACCTCAAGTACCAAAATGTGGCCTTTCTGATACTGAAAGAAAGAGGCTGGTTCATCAGGGAAGGGTTGTACGTCAAGTATTCAAGGCTGCAAAATCCATCAATGAAAATGTGTTGCTTGAAATGCCTGTTCCAACAGTTATTAAAGATGCACTTGCAAAGGTAAATAGTCTTGTAATGTTGAATATGCATTGAAGGCATTTATTTAACTTTAGACACTTAAATATGTGATTTGGTTCTTGATTTGATAACAATTATTTTAAATAGTAGTAATGCTAGTAGCAAATGTACAAAAAAAATTACTGTTGTTGGTATTTGATTGTATTTTGCAGACATGCGACATTTGATTGTATGAACATTTAGGTGTATAATATATAATTTTAGAGTTCTCAGTTTTGGGGATTGACAACATAAGTTTTTATCTGACAAATGGGGAACTCTTATTTTTGGTTAAGAAATTTAAAGCCAATCAAAATAACAATATGGACTTTTAATGAATTAAATTGATCTTCATTTATATGTTTCTATGTTGCAGTCTGGAAAGGCAAACCTTGGACATGAACTGCACAAGGTTTTGACAGCTGAATCAAGTTGTGGTCAAGACATGCTTAAGTCTCTAAATTTGAACTCTGAAAATATGGCCCTTGAGACCATTAATAAATTGGAAGCTACTATATTCTCATTGAAAGAGAGAACTATGGAACAAGTCAATGGCAAATCACCAGCTAGAACCTCTTGGCCTTTTGTGAAGGGTCCTATGTCAGAGGTTGATAAAATGGAGTTATTATTGGACCGTGCTGAAACACTTTTACAGCTGCTTAAAATCAGATACCCTAACCTTCCTCATACATTTATTGATGCTGCTAAAGTTCAATATGGCAAGGTAAGTTTTATAGTATGCTTGCATTAGAAAAATTATTCTGATTGAAGAAACATACTAAATATCACACAAATATAACCACAAACTAAAAAACCAAAACTATAATTAAGTCTATTTAGTTTCACACTAAAAAAAGAATACAACAATCAACCAAACTAAAACATAACCTTAAACTTTGCCGTGGCCCAAAGTTTGTCCTAATTCAGTGGTAATGTAATTTGATCTATATGCCTTATCTCTGTAGGATATTGGACATTCCATTTTGGAAGCTTATTCCAGAGTTCTTGGAAATTTATCCTTCAGCATATTGTCTAGAATAGGAGATATATTGCAAGAGGATTGTCTAAGCAGCACTTCTAATTCACTAAGTTTTTCTCCTGAAATAAATCTCTCTGAAACATGCTTGGTGGATTCACATATTAAGCAATCCTTACTTCAAAAGATGAACAAAGCAGATGGACCATGTTGGGATAGTATTTCAGATTTAGAACTTGCATCATTTGATTCCAAATCCAATGATGTAATAGCTACACCAAGCAGGAGTAGTCTGTGCTGCATTAGTACAGAGGCTCATTATTCCCCATAGTGGTTTTTGTATATCAGATTTGTAAATGTTATTATTATTATTATTATTATTATTATTATTGTTATTATTATTATTATTATTATTATTATTATATTATGCTCAGTTTGACTATATAGAAGCAAACTGATATGTTTGCCTTCTCATAAAATTTTGTGTTGGTTTTGGCTCTAACAACATGTTGTAGTAGAGTTCTTCATTGACATTGACATAGAGAGAAACCTAATTCTCATTAGACTCAACTGAGTAAAGATAAGATTACAAACCAGTATTTATAGCTATCTAACTGTTGTTAATATTATTAAGTCAGTAACTAACTTAACCACCGATTACAAACAGAGTTAATAGAGAAAACAGTGTATTTTTCCATGTTGCCCATGTTTATATATATACAAAAGACTATTGTTCGTGTTATGCGCAATATTTATTAAAAATCACACACACACACACACACACATATATATATATATATATATATATATATACTGCTTAAATATTATAGAATAAAAAATGTATAGATTGCATTGTAAAAAAAAAAATAGATATATGAATTAATAAAAGAAAAAGAAGACTATAGTGAGAATCTATAATTCAATTTTAGTGTGTTAATTATCTGATTTTCAAAGCAAATGAACTATGGTAATTTGAAGTTTGAGTAAAAAGTAAGTAAAATTTTGTCAAATATTTTTTCTTTTAGGATTCCATATGCAATTTATTGAACAAACTATCAATGTCTACTTAAAGAGAACTAATCTGTATATGTTAGAATATGCAATAAATTTTTCTCAAACACATGTCGACCGGTGAGTTTGATCACTCAAACTAACCAAATTGCATTTTAACTTAATCTTATCAAGTTCATGTCTAGCCCTTTTAAATCCAAATATGATTGGTTTGAGTAATGGATTAACGGAGTTGGAGCTTTTGAATCTGCAAAACAAATATCAAATTTTTTCAAAATAAACTCAAATCAACTCGTATTGATTCCTATTTTCTGAGTGTTCGAAGATTTATAATTGAGGTTTTTTGGTATGACACATGTCTATCACATGGTTTATTTTTTATCAGTACATAGTATTCATCACATGGTTTATTAGTTTGAAATAGGAGAAATGGTGTGGAAAGGAAACTATGCTTAGTTGAATGAATTGAATCTGAAAATTTGGATTGATTGGTTATGGAGCTTGGGTAAAAGTCAATGCCCATGATTTCCTTACCATGTGAACATGCTTCTGCTGAAAATCATTACCTATATACATCAACTTGACTATATAATTTCTCTAGTGGTGGATTAACATTAGAAGATTAGGTCTTCAAACGTCAAACTATGTGAACCAACTGACATTTTTTACTCAAATAAGGTTTTATATTTCCTAAAGCATATTTGGACCCCTTATTGATTGGATTAATACCAAACAATTAATCTCGTTATCTATTGCAGGCAAATAAAAAACCATAGTTTCATATCAACAATAAAATATGTCGTCGGGATTCTACTTCTTGGATGTATTTTTCCCATTCTTCTGTAAAAAAAATATGTCTTCGAGATGTCATTTTAATGGTTAAAACTTTGACATTATAATTCAAATTTTATAATTACTAGATTAAGACCTGCATGAACATAAAATTTTTCTTAAATATTTTGAAAGATTATCCATACAATTTGGCAATAATGTTCGCAAGGTCTAACGATTTTGTCCTTGGTAAAAATGTGTTCGTGTGTGTTCGTGGATTAAATAACACGTTCAACTTAACAATATCGACATTTACCGTTATGATTTAAAAAATATTTAAATATTAGGTGTCTAATATGTGACTTGAATAAAATTGTAGATTTTATAGATCTCACTAAAAATGAATTGTTTTATTTATTTATTAAAACATGGTTTTTTTTTTCTCGTGATGATATTCAATTGAAGGAAATTAAACAATCGTAAAAACAAAAATATGAGATATGTCTATTTCATTGACATGAAATATTTATTATTTTTCATTTGAAAAAATTTAAAATTATGTGCACACTTTTTAACTCCATGTGTTTGAAGATGAAATTATACTACATAATTTATTGAATATATTATTGAAATTTAAGTGGTGTATTGGTAAAATACACTGATGTATTTGAACTTAATGTCAACAAACAAATAATCACAAATATATCAAAATATATAAATAAAATTAAAATTCAAAAATGTTACTTCAAAAAATATAAAATTCTCGCACTTTTTTGTTTATCTAAAACGAAAAAAAAAAAAAAATCCAAAAGCTCTAAAATAAATATACAAAAGAACTCAAATTAGATTAGATGGAAGCGGATACAAAGGTGTTGACAATCCATGTAACATATTTCAATAGTGATGAATTACATTTTGTTCAACCCACCCTGTACTTCCCACTCCATTCTAAACATAGCAACAATTGTAACATATTTGTCATTGTCTAACTCAAAAGCCTACTAAATCCATCACGCAACAAATCTCTAGGAATCCAATGATCAATCCAGAGTTGTTTTGTTATAAAATCTGGAAAGAATCGAAAGTTTATAAGACTTAAAAGCATTTTTTTATAAAAATAATTCCCAAAGCGAGAGTTACAACTGAAACACGATGTTAATTCCACATCGGTGGATAGAAACAATTTTTTTAAAATTCATATATGTGAAAAGACTTTAACTTGTGACACATCTTCTTTCATTATCTAACACTAGTAAAAAATCTTGCATTGGACTTTGGACACAACTAACAAAATGTCCTTTCACTTTATCTACGTCTGCCATGATTTATATAAAATCAATATTATTTTTGTATATGATTTTAAAAAAAATACATCACCTTATAAATTGTAGAGTAAATTTTTTTTTTTTTCAGTTTTTTTATTTTATTTTAGTTTTTTAAATATCAGTTTATCTTACAGAGAGAAATGCATTTCTGACTATGCTAAGTTCTCTAGTGACATCAACAATATTCATTCTTTCTTTTGGTGATTCCATTGAACAAATAAGTCCAATCCTAAAAAGTGAAACTAAACATTCCTCAACACTTGGAATGAAATTTTCACTATTTCCACCTTCTCTTGCTACTTCTGCATCTCTTGATACAAGATGTGGGTCCATAATCTGTATAAGATTATCTGGAAATGAAACTGCAACATAGTCATGCAGATTTTGACCATCTTCAAAAACTTCATCAGTGGGTCTTCTACCAGTAAGCACTTCCATCATAAGAACTCCAAAGCTATACATGTCACCAAATTTGGACACTTCAGAACCCATTCCATACTCTAAAACATTTAGCAAAAGTTGTTAATACTATATATGTCTCTTGTAAAATATTAAGTCTACACCAAAACATATGAAGAATTTACAACATACCTGGAGGAGTATAGCCAACAGTCCCTTTTATTCCACTTGTACTAGAATTCTTATTTGAGGTAGTGCCAATGGCTGAGACAAGTTTTGCTATGCCAAAATCACTCACATGAGCAACCATGTCATCATCAAGAAGGACATTGCTTGGCTTTAGATCACAATGAAGGACTAATTGCTCACATTCTTGATGAAGATAATGTAATGCAGAAGCTACATCCATAATGATGTTTAATCTTTGACCAAGGTCCAATATTGTTGCATGTTCTGCATTTAAAATCTCGGGATGCAACCATTGTTCTAAGCTTCCATTTTTCATGTAATCAAAAACTAGAGCTTTAAATTCTTGACCTTTGTAGTCTGTACTTGAACAACATGTTAAAATCTTAACCAGATTTCGATGTCTTATATTTTTGAGTGCATTACATTCAGCAATGAAACTCTTATGAGCTCCTTTCTTTTGTAGATTCAGAACCTTTATGGCTACAACATTATCTTCTGACACAAGACTTCCTTTGTACACAGAACCAAAACTTCCTGACCCGATCAAGTTTGTATCTGAGAATCCATCAGTTCCTCGATGTAAATCTTGGTATGAAACCTTAGCCAGTTGGTTAATTGTTGGTGAATCGAAAGATTGTATTTGTTTTCTTTTCCTTATCCAGTAGATAGTTATAATCAATGAAAGTATGAGAAGAAAAGAAACCAAACTAACTATCACTGCTATCAACTTGAAATGATGGCTTTTTGCATGTTTCATACTCTTGATAGAGCATGGTGCTAGATGAAACTCTGAAATACCTCCACAAAGCTTATTATTTCCAATTATTGCTACTTGAGTTGCATTTTGAAAGACACCATTAATTGGTACCTCACCTTCCAACATGTTGAAAGAAACATTCAAGTATTCTAGGAATGAAATATTCTGTAAAATTTTTGGAATTGGTCCAGATAAGTGATTGCGTGACAAATCTAAACCTCGAAGACCTTTGAGTGATGCCAAAGAGGAAGGTATGATTCCATGAAAGGAGTTACCTTGCAAATTGAGATATTCTAAACTTATGCAGTCTCCAATGGTTTCAGGAATTTCCCCAGACAAGTGATTCTCAGAGACATCTATCCAATCAATATTTTTGAGCTTACCCACTTCTCTTGGTAAGCTACCACTCAAAGAGTTCTGTGACAATTTCAATAAGTTTGATAATGAAAAAAGATAAAAAATCTCTATTGGTATGGTTCCACTAAACTTATTTTGTGAAAGGTCTAGATATTGTAAATTTTTGCAGTTTCCTATGCTTGGAGGAATATTTCCTTCAAACATATTAAGACCAAAATCTAAATAATACAATTGACTGAGATTGCCTATAAAGGATGATATATCTCCTGACAACTTGTTTCCACCCAATGTTAACGATTGCATATTTTGGAACTTTCCAAAAGTAGTTGGAATAGCATGTTCAAAGTTATTAAGTTCCATGGACAAGAGAGTTAAGCCAACTAGATGTCCTAATTCTGAAGGAATTTTTCCTGATATCATATTGTCATCAAGAAATAGCAAATTAAGATGAATGGATAAATTTCCTATAGAGTTTGGCAGAATGCCTCCAAATCTATTGCTTCCTATAGAAAGCTCTCTCAACTTACTACAGTTTGTCAAAGATTTTAAAAACTCCAAATCCTTAGTTGAATTGTCACCTAAATTGTTGATTTCCAAATTTAGAAATTGCAGTTCTTTTAGTCTTCCTAGAGTTGGAACTTGACCAACAAAATGATTTTTACTCATTTCAAAATATGCAAAGGAAGAAGATGCATTTATAATGGAAGTTGGAATTGTACCAGAGATTTGATTTCCTGCAATTGAAATAAATTGGATATTGGGGAGGGTGTGGAACATATTGTCTGGAAGAGAGCCATGAAACTTATTCACTGCTATTGAGAGCTTAATAAGTGATGAGATATTGTAAATACAAGAAGGAATCATACCAGACAAATTGTTCTCACTAGCATGTAAAATTGTCAAGTTTTGAAGGTGACATATTTCTTGTGGAATCTCTCCCTCTAAGTTGTTATAATCACATGAAAAAACAGTTAAGTATGAAAGATTCCCTATGAATGAAGGGATTCTTCCTGTTAATTTGTTTTTTTTAATGACCATAGTTTGAAGCTTTTTCAAAGAGCTCATTTCAATTGGTATTTTGCCAATCAGATTGTTCCCTTGCAAGTACAAGTCTTTGAGATTGGAGCAATGTGTCAAATTTGTAGGAATTTCTCCTACAAAGGAGTTATTGGTGAGATAAAGTTGTTGCAATTGTAGCAACTGACCCAATTCCTGAGGGATTTCTCCAAAGAAGCTATTGTTTTGAAGATTGAGATTTATTAGAAAAGTGAGATTACCAACATGAGGAGATAAAGATCCATGTAAATGAGATCCTTCTAAGTTCAACCCTATAACTCTTCCATGCATGGGGTTGCATGTGATTCCATGCCACTTGCAAAAGTGGATGGAAGTATTCCAAGATTCAAGTGTTCTATATGGATCACTAGATATTGATTCTTTGAATTTCAGTAATGCCAAATGATCAGTTTGGTTTGCTAATTTCACTGCCACAGTTTTGTTTGGACCAAACCACAACAAATTTAAGGTAAACAGAGGAAGGTATAAGTACAAAAATATAGGTGAGAAGAAAGAAAAAGGGTTCATAATTGATTAGTGAGAAAGAGGTTAATTTATGCTGATAGTTATGTGAGAATTGAGAAGAAACATGCATGCATTTAAATACTTATGGCAACAAGGATTAGTAAGGAGTCATGCATGTATGCACCAATTTATACGTTTCCTTTAATTTTGTTAAAATTAAAAAAGAAGATATTTTTTTATTTAATGCTTGTAGTTGTAATTTTAATTATACGACTCGAAACTTGAATCGTTTCATTTGGGGTGGAAAAATAAGGTTTCATCGAGGGATAAGTCATAGTCATATTCATGCCATGCTTAATACGTTCTTGATAATGCTGCATTAGATCTTCAATGTGTAGAAATATCATGGATTTACACCTATACACTATAGAAAGAGTGATCTAATATATAAATGATAGGATAAGAAGAGAGATTGAGAAAAAATAAATTTAATAGATATTAGACGTTAACTTAAGTGAATTTTTTAAAAAATTAATATGAAGTTTTATGTTGCAGTTATCAAATATTATTGATAAAATAATTATATCAATAATATATATTTAATTTTATTAATATAATTTATAGAAGAGAATTATCCAACAATAAGAGGCATATATAAACGTATAAATGAATACTAATAAATTAATTATTATTTTTATTTTTTGAATATTTTTATAAATAAATTTTTCATAAAAAAGTGTAAGACATTCCATACATTTACTATTTAAAAAACAAATATTAAATAAAAAAATTATTTAAAAATCATAATTTTTCTTATAAATAAAATTAAAAAAATTGCTTATTTTTTTCAAATAATTAATGCCAAATATAGTATTAAGATTCATATCTTGATTTATTAATCCAAAGAGAATAAAAAGAGAAAAATCTATTTTCCTTTGTACAATCATTCATACTTAAATCACAATCATTCATAACTTGATAGAATTCTACATATTTAAAAAGAGAGATGAAAATGATTAAATTTCTCATATAATATAATTTTGTACGTGGTAAAAATTGCAAATGCTAATTGATATTCATTAGGAGATATTTTCATCACAAACTGATTGACAGAGGAAGAACACCAAGTCTATTTTATTTAACTTAAAACCCTATTGTCATTGTCAGTACACAAATCAAGGTGGCCTTTTAACTTATAAGCATTCTATACTCAACATTCAATATTTAAGCATATAATGTTGTATCTATTATCAACGGAGTTGATCTATGAGAACATACCAGACTCTTATAATAAATTAAATTTGAGTTTAAAATCTATAAAAAAAATATATATTATCATTTAGTATATAAGACACTTCAAATATAATTACCTTAATAGAGAAATTAAACGAAAAAAATTCTTAATCCGCGGTGCTGTAGAAGTTTAGGCGGTGCCAACAATTTTTCTTTGTCCAATAACAATAAAAAAGAATTGTTAAATTTAAAGAAATCTACTAAACTCGGTGTTAAAACAATGCAAGAAAAGACATAAATTAATCATTTTCGCAGCCATGTTAGTCGGAAACGCTATTAATAAACCTTTCCCTAAAGAGACATAAATTAATCATTTTAACTCTCTCCGTGTAAAATCAAATCACTAATTTCTTTTTCTTCTATTACTAGGAAGAGATCCATGCTATCACACGGCTGGTGTGTTGTTACTTTTCTATAATTACTGTTTAGATTTAATAAAAGAATCTTATTTTATATAATGATAACAAATATTTGTTTCATATGTTTTTATATTTATAAATAATAAATATATGTCAGTATTTTTATGAGTATTAGTAAAAATTATTATTCTATTATTTTTAATATTTATCAGCGACAAATATTTGTTATATATATTTTTTTAATGTATTTGTAGTAAATATTCGTACAATATTTTTCGTATATTCACATGTTATAAATATTTGTTCCATGTGAATTATATATAAATAATTGTCTTACATTTTATTAATATTTAACAATGATAAATATTTGTTCAATGTTTTTATTATTATTTATCAGTGACAAATATCTCTTTCATGTTTTTTAGGACATTGGTTATAAATATTTATTTTGCATTATTAAATATTTTTTAATGATAAATACTTGTTCCATTTTATTTTAATATATATTTGTTGTTAGATGTAGTTAAATTTATTTAGATATAATTTAAGATAGTTATAAGTTAGGGGAAATTTTGTTAGGTTAATTACATTAAGAACACTATAAAAGTGCATTATACTCTAGTTGTATGATAATTTTTTACATCATAATTTAAAGTTTAATATTTTTTTATAATTATTTCTCTATTTGTTGGGTTCGACGTGATATCAAAACAATGAAATTCTTCTTAAAGAGATGATCATATTTATTACGCGAAAAAAATATCAATCTTCAATCATCTTCTTTCTTTCCATTTCTTTTTCATTATTTTCTTGAGAAATTTTCAATAATCTCTTCAACATCTTGCACAATGTCAAATGAGAAATCTTTCAATTCATAGAAGTGGTAGTATTTTTCATAATTGCAATATTTGAATATCAAGTTTACAAATGAACTTAAATAGTTTGTTGTGTCACTTTCAATGCTAAAGATTTTTGTGATGCTTAGTTAAATCTCTTTTGAGTACTTATAAGATGTTTATACTTTGTATTTGGCTAATATTAAAGATTTTTATCTTTTGGTGTGTTAATGGTTAGTGCTCTAGCACACATGATGGGTTCTTCTTTTCAAATGGTGTAAGATATTAAATATTTCTTCAAGGTTATTATGCACCCCAAAAGTTGGTGGTATCCTTCTTTGATCTTAGTCATTATATTTTCTCGTAAAGTTGGTGGTCTACCAAAACCAAACGGTAAGCACACAACTTCAACAATTGTGTAAACAATAATACTTTACGAGTCTTGGTCAATTTCGAATTGTATAATAATGGAAGCTACAATTTCAAATCCACTAACTTAATTTCCATGGACTTTAGAGTGTTTATTGGAAGTGAATTATATGCTATCTACATGGACTTAATTTCCACTTACTTCATGCTCAATTTCTATAGACTAATTCAAATCTACCTGGAAATTGATCGGTGGAAAATGAGCGGTGGAAGTTGAGTAAAAGTCATATATATAATAATACTAGATAGTATAATAGTATACTTCGGATCAACAATGATAAACTTATATATTGAATGGTTTAAATGGGTCTTGCTTTACCACAATATTTTTAAGTATATTATTCATTTTGTTCTTCAACAGTGAATGACTCACATTCATTTTTGTTACTGAATTCCTTTTTATTATTTTAACAACTTCTTGTACTTAGTAAGTGTGTAAGGTCATGACATAGATGATGGACTTAATTTTCCCTTCGTATAGTTTGATATTTAAACATTAAATATCAAAATTTAATATTTAACATATAATCTCATATAACTTTTAAACATTAAATAATTTTGATATTTAAACATTAAATAATTAACATATAATCTCATATAACTTTTATATAATTTTGATATTTAAACATTAAATAATTAACATATAATCTCATATAACTTTTATCTAAAATCTAACGCTATGGTGCAAAAAAAACTCTCTATCTTTCAACACTTATTTACCATCAAATCAATATTATACTCCATATAATATATATGTATTTTTTATTATAAAAAATTTAAAATTGAAGAAACAACACATACAAGTTACAACTCAACTGCCGCAATGTCGACGTATCCAATTATATTAGATGTTGAAGTCCTTCTTGTTGTAGATCTCGTCTATTTTGTTATTGTCTATCTCATAGTTGTCGATGCCAATTACAACTATAAGATAGACAATGACGAAATGAATCAGATCTACAATAAAGATGACTTCGACATCAAATATGACCCTTTAGTTGTCAAAGACATAACATTAGACAATGCATTAGACATAACATTAGACAATACGACCCATTGTTTGTTCAATTTTAAATGTTTTTTAAGAAAAAGACAAAGGCATAATATAGAGCATAAGATTAATCTAACGGTGAATAAATAGACAAAGACAGAGAGCAGAAAGTCTTTGACACCATAACATTAGACAATCCAATTGCGTTAAAGTGATGCATTTTGCGGTCATAACTTCAGCTTATATAAATATTATTTACTCTGTTTTCTCTCTTAATACTTTAATTAAGTTTACATATCCTGGATAAATTTTAAGTTGAACCAACTTGATATCTGTTTAAAAATTGTTTAAAATTTTAATAATAATAATAAGTGAAAATAAAAATTCATGATTCTCTTTATTTTTATAATTGAAAAAGTGATTTGAGTGATGTATGTTCAATAAAATAAAATAAATAAAACTTCAATTTAATGGATGTCTATTTTTATTAAAATTTTCAATACAATACAAGTGTTATAAATAAATAAAATAAAAATAAAAACTCTCGCTATTTATTTAAACGAATAATGACATCACTTTAGTTCGTTCACTCATTTCAGTGTCTTCTATCAACTATTACCAAACCAAACCTCAAAGAAATGTCACAACACCCCAAATATTATACAAAGCATTTGTGATTAACCAAATGATTAAGAGATTGAATAATCATGATACACCAAAACACTATTCTCTCTCTGTTACCAAAATGCAAAACTATGAGTCATTTAAAAATATTGCACGCTCTAATACTAACAACCGCAACTATTAAAACTATAATAATCCCTTTAAGCAAGCTTATTGATTTTTGTGTTGATTCACAATTTGGTGACATCAATTATGCAAACTTATTATTTCGCCAAATTCATTCTCCTAATCTTTATATCTGGAATTCTATGATAAGAGGTTATGCCAAATCTCAACATCCAAAAATGTCTTTGCATTTGTATAGAGAAATGCTACAATCTGGGTATTCTCCTGATCATTTTACTTTCCCATTTGTACTCAAAGCAAGTTCTGTTATTTCTGATCAAATTTGTGGAAAATGCTTTCATAGTTGTATAGTGAAATCTGGGTTTGAAGCAAATGTTTATGCTGCTACTGGGTTACTCCATATGTATGTTTCATTTAGAGATATGGAGTATGGGTTGAAACTGTTTGATAAAATTCCTAAGTGGAATGTTGTTGCTTGGACTTGTTTGATTGCTGGGTATGTCAACAATAATCAACCACGTGAAGCTTTAAAGGTGTTTAAAGACATGGGCCATTGGGGTGTTGTGCCTAATGAGGTTACCATGGTGAATGCTTTGATTGCGTGTGCTCGTAGTAGAGACCTCGATACTGGAAAATGGGTTCATGACTGCATCCGAAAAGCTGGTTATGACCCTTTTATGTTAACATCTAATGGTAATGTCATTCTTGCAACTTCCATTCTTGAAATGTATGCAAAATGTGGTAGCTTGAATATTGCAAGGGAGTTGTTCAACAAAATGCCGAAGAGAAATGTTGTTGCTTGGAACTGTATGATTAATGCTTATAATCAGTATGAGAGGTATAAGGAGGCACTTGATCTCTTTTTCGATATGTTGGCAGCTGGCTTTTGTCCTGATAAGGCTACTTTTCTGAGTGTGTTGAGTGTTTGTGCCCATCAGTGTGCTTTGGCATTGGGAGAAACTGTTCATGCTTATCTATTGAAAACCAACATTGCAATAGATACTTCCCTGGCAACTGCTCTTTTGGACATGTATGCCAAGAATGGTGAACTAGGAAGTGCACAAAAGATTTTTAATAGTTTGGAAAAGAAAGATGTGGTGATGTGGACTAGCATGATTAATGGTTTAGCCATACATGGTCATGGAAATGAAGCTTTGAGTATGTTTAAAATAATGCAAGAGGATAGTTCTCTAGTCCCTGATCATATTACTTACATTGGAGTATTATTTGCATGTAGTCATGTTGGATTGGTTGAAGAGGCTCAAAGACAATTTAACTTGATGACAAAGAGGTATGGTATAGTGCCAGAAAGAGAGCATTACAGTTGCATGATTGATCTTTTGAGTCGGGCAGGTCATTTCGGAGAGGCGGAAAGATTAATGAAGACAATGTCAATAAAACCAAATATTGCAATATGGGGTGCTCTTTTAAATGGTTGCCAGATTCATGAAAACATCTCTGTTGCTAGTCAAGTGAAACTGCAACTAACAGAGCTAGAACCTGTTCATAGTGGAATTTATGTTTTGCTATCTAATATATATGCTAATACTGGAAGATGGGAAGAGGTAAATATGACTAGAAAAATGATGAAGCATAAAAGGGTTGCAAAGAATATTGGTCAAAGTTCAGTTGAAATGAAGCTGTTAACCTTATGATCGTCTGAAGATTCATTTGTTGTCTCAATTTATAAATAATTGACTGCTGGAGTTGCTTCAACATGGAAAAGCAGAACCATTGTTTACGGGAGCAATTTTTCATTCCCTTTCAGCTGCTGGAGTAGCTTCAATATCCAGATCCTGTTAATTATGGTACTCACGAGATACCAATAATTTACTTTATCATTATGTGATTTAATTAATATTATTTGTACAGGTTCCTTACTGCCATCGGTTAGCATTAGTGAAAATATATGATGTAGTTTGCTCCCATGATTTATTATTGGAGGAGTAGGAGTCTCAGCATCTTGAATAGGGATGGCCCTGGGCAAGGTCGAGATGGGCAACCGCCCAGGGTCCAACTTTCGAGGGGCACCAAAAAAATAATCTATACTTAATTATATATAAATATTAAAATAAAATGTTATATTATTTATGTTATATATAAGTTACTGATAAAATTATAAACAATGCTAGTTAAATAAATACATGTGATTTAATAAATTGAAGAATAAAATCAAATGATTATGTCTATAATTTTAGCTGATAAAGAGTTTGATTGAGGCACTAAAGCTAAAATTTTAATATGGATAATAATTAAACACTTAGATATTCTATATCTTTTATATATATTAAGACTCACAAGTCCCAATGTAAAACACTTAGAATTGTTGTGTTTTGGTCCAAACAAAATTGTGGCAGTGGCATTAAAAAACCAAACAGATCAATTGGCATTGCTTAAATTCAAAGGATCAATATCTAGTGACCCATATAGAACTCTTGAATCTTGGAATACTTCCATCCACTTTTGCAAGTGGCATGGAATCACATGCAACCCCATGCATGGAAGAGTTATAGGGTTGAACTTAGAAGGATCTCATTTACATGGATCTTTATCTTCCCATATTGGCAATCTCACTTTTCTAATAGATCTCAATCTTCAAAACAATAGCTTCTTTGGAGAAATCCCTCAGGAATTGGGTCAGTTGCTGCAGTTGCAACAACTTTATCTCACCAATAACTCCTTTGTAGGAGAAATTCCAACAAATTTGACACATTGCTCCAATCTCAAAGGCTTGTACTTGGAAGGGAACAATCTGATTGGCAAAATACCAATTGAAATGGGCTCTTTAAAAAAGCTTCAACTAATGACTTTTTGGAGAAACAATTTAACAGGAGGAATCCCTTCATTCATAGGGAATCTTTCAAGCTTAACGCGTTTTTCGGTTACTTCTAACAATTTAGAGGGAGATATTCCAAAAGAAATATGTCGCCTCAACAAACTAACAACTTTACTTGTCGGTGAGAACAATTTGTCTGGCATGATTCCTTCTTGTCTCTACAATATCTCATCAATTATTAAGTTATCAGCAACAATGAATAAGTTTCATGGCTCTCTTCCACCCAACATGTTCCACACCCTCCCCAATCTCCAATATTTTGAAATTGGAATGAATAAAATCTCTGGTCCAATTCCAACTTCAATGATAAATGCATCTTCTGGCTTTACATTATTTGACATCAGTCAAAATTATTTTGTGGGACAAGTTCCATCTTTAAGAAGGCTAAAAGAACTATTATATCTAAATTTGGAAATCAACTATTTAGGTGACAATTCAACTAAGGATTTGGAGTTTTTAAAATCTTTGACAAATTGTAGTAAGTTGCAAATGCTTTCTATGTTCAATAATAATTTTGGAGGCATTCTGCCAAATTCCATAGGCAACTTATCCATTGAACTTAATGAACTATATCTTGGAGCTAATTGGATATCAGGGAAAGTTCCTGCAGAATTAGGAAATCTAGTTGGCTTAACTCTCTTGAGCATGGAATATAACCTCTTTGAGGGAATTATTCCAACTACTTTGGGGAAATTAAAAAACATGCAATGGTTAGCATTGGGTAGAAACAAGCTATCAGGAGGTATACCACTCTTTATGGGCAATCTCAGTCAATTGTTCCATTTGAATTTACATCGTAATATGTTGGAAGGAAATATTCCTCCAAGCATAGGAAACTGCAAAAATTTACAATATCTAGACCTTTCACAAAATAAGTTTAGTGGAACCATACCAATAGAGATTTTTTATCTTTTTTCATTATCAAACTTATTGAAATTGTCACAGAACTCTTTGAGTGGTAGCTTACCAAGAGAAGTGGGTAAGCTCAAAAATATTGATTGGATAGATGTCTCTGAGAATCATTTGTCTGGGGACATTCCTGAAACCATTGGAGACTGCATAAGTTTAGAATATCTCAATTTGCAAGGTAACTCGTTTCATGGAATCATACCGTCCTCTTTGGCATCACTCAAAGGTCTTCAAGGTTTAGATATGTCACGCAATCACTTGTTTGGACCAATTCCAAATATTTTACAGAATATTTCATCCCTAGAATACTTGAATGTTTCTTTCAACATGTTGGAAGGCGAGGTACCAATTCATGGTGTGTTTCAAAATGCAACTCGAGTAGGAATAATTGGAAATAATAAGCTTTGTGGAGGTATTTCAGAGTTTCATCTAGCACCATGCTCTATCAAGAATATGAACCATGCAAAAAGCCATCATTTCAGGTTGATAGCAGTGATAGTTAGTTTGGTTTCTTTTCTTCTCATTCTTTCATTGATTATAACTATCTACTGGATAAGGAAAAGAAAACAAAAACAATCTTTTGATTCACCAACAATTAACCAACTGGCTAAGGTTTCATACCAAGATTTACATCGAGGAACTGATGGATTCTCAGATACAAACTTGATTGGGTCAGGAAGTTTTGGTTCTGTGTACAAAGGAAATCTTGTGTCAGAAGATAATGCTGTAGCCATAAAGGTTCTGAACCTCCAAAAGAAAGGAGCTCATAAGAGTTTCGTTGCTGAATGTAATGCACTCAAAAATATTAGACATCGAAATCTGGTTCAGATTTTAACATGTTGTTCAAGTACAGATTACAAAGGTCAAGAATTTAAAGCTCTAGTTTTTGATTACATGAAAAATGGAAGCTTAGAACAATGGTTGCATCCCGAGATTTTAAATGCAGAACATGCAACAATATTGGACCTTGGTCAAAGATTAAACATCATTATGGATGTAGCTTCTGCGTTACATTATCTTCATCAAGAATGTGAGCAATTAGTCCTTCATTGTGATCTAAAGCCAAGCAATGTCCTTCTTGATGATGACATGGTTGCTCATGTGAGTGATTTTGGCATAGCAAAACTTGTCTCAGCCATTGGCACTACCTCAAATAAGAATTCTAGTACAAGTGGAATAAAAGGGACTGTTGGCTATACTCCTCCAGGTATGTTGTAAATTCTTCATATGTTTTGGTGTAGACTTAATATTTTACAAGAGACATATATAGTATTAACAACTTTTGCTAAATGTTTTAGAGTATGGAATGGGTTCTGAAGTGTCCAAATTTGGTGACATGTATAGCTTTGGAGTTCTTCTGATGGAAGTGCTTACTGGTAGAAGACCCACTGATGAAGTTTTTGAAGATGGTCAAAATCTGCATGACTATGTTGCAGTTTCATTTCCAGATAATCTTATCCAGATTTTGGACCCACATCTTGTATCAAGAGATGCAGAAGTAGCAAGAGAAGGTGGAAATAGTGAAAATCTCATTCCAAGTGTTGAGGAGTGCTTAGTTTCCCTTTTTAAGATTGGACTTATTTGTTCAATGGAATCACCCAAAGAACGAATGAATATTGTGGATGTCACTGGAGAACTTAGCATAGTCAGAAAAGAATTTCTTGCCGGTGAGATAAACTGATATTTTTATATGTTTATTTGAATCTTAACTAACTCATTTATTACTTATGAAGTTATAATTTGACTTTAATCATTATATTGTGCATTTCAAAAATCTTACTCTACAGAATACAAAGGTAATAATGTGCTTCTTCTTGATTTGAATTTCAGGTGTTACACTCATTAGTAATCGAAGTTGAACTAAATTTCAAAGGTTATTTGTAGAAAGAGAAGTGTATGCAGTATGATGCACTTGTTGTTAAGAAAATGAATGGTCAATCTGGCTGAACATTTGGCAATGCTTAGTCTACTAATTCAGTTAGCAACATTTGATTTTGTGTGATTGTGTTCAATGTAGATTTGCCGGCAACCTACTAGTTTGCTACTATGAAGTTATACACGAGTTTTTGGAAGCTTCAATTTATGAAAGAACCAAGACGTAGAAATAACTTTGTTAGTTTGAAGCATTGTGCGAAATGCATGGATAATGTTTGGTAGAGGTTAATCATTTGTGTTTTGTTTGTTTGGAGCATAAGATAAGTGTTTCTAGTTCAATTAAGGGTCTAGAGTAATTCATCAATAAGTGTATCTAGTGATGATAGTGCTTACAATATTCTTTTTGTTTTGTTAGTTGATAAAAGATATTATGTCTGATAACTACATTCTGGAATTTATTTTACTTTATGCGAAACATGTACTTCATTTAAGGTTGACCTTATGATTCATTTGTATCTTGGGATACTTTAGATTGGGAAACATGATATTATGACTCATAAGTGTACATTTTTTTTTTCTATAGGTATCATGTGTCAAACTCTAGTACACTTCTTTCTAGTATGATATTTCATTTATGAAATCCATATCTAAACAATAAGCATTGTTGGATTGTACCGATATTTTATACTTCTGTCTCTCTGAATTGTACTAAAAGAATATTGGTTTTCAACTTTCTGTTATGTGACTTCAAAAAATAATGCTGAAGACTAATACACTATAGGCAGAATGATAATTTTGTTGTCTAAACAGTTTTACATATACATTACACACCCACACAAGAGGTATTCTTTTGGTACCTATGACTAAACTCACAAAGGAATCAGACTTATCAAAAAGCCAAACTCTAGTATTGGGTAATGAGAAGATTAAATGAATGTAGACTAATTAAAAATCACTTTGCTTCTATACTTTTTTTCAACAGTAGTTTGCTTCTGTACTTACTGAACATTTATTAATAACAATAATATTTACAAAAGTGACTAATAGGTTTGTTGTTTCATAAATTTTGAGTGGTTTTATGTTTAAATTGTACACACAATTGTGGTCATAGGTTGTGGTTTTACATCCATGAGTTTCTGCATTACTGAGTTAAGTTAACAACCAGACAATTATATCACACCCCATGTTTTGAGAATCACATATTAATAGTTGGCTTGACTTTTAATATTTGACAAGTAAAAATTTGGACAAACCTGCAATATATAATGTTTTGGTATTTTCAAGTTTAATACAAGAAATTTCATATATGTAAGAAGAAACATGAAACAAGTAGGAGTTTTGATTTGTAGGTGCAAGGGTTGGAATGTATGAAACACCAACATGTACATTAGACACAACACTGACGTGTAGACATTAAAAAAAACTTAAAAATGAAAGTGATTGAATGTTACATGTGTCGGTGCAGTGTCAATGCTTATAGGTTGGAACTCTCATGTTTCTATGTTCTGCATTTGATAAAAAGACGATGAACTAAAGTACCGCTGACAAAATTGTTGACGAGGAAAAACAAAAAGACTGAATTAAAATTATATGAAATATTGAAGGCATTTCTATGTATGGAAAAACTGATTGAATGACAGCACGTGTTTCCTAAATTCCATTTCAATATATTGTGATAAAATCATTTGTCGGAAATCATATGTAAATATGATAACGTGCTTGCAAATATGATAATTGCATAGATCTACAAAGGTTGAAACAAACCAACTTTTAGGTGCTCAGGTTAACCAAATATAAACTTTATACTGCACAAAATAACTTTGTTGTATTTTTTACTCAGAAGAAAACATACATATGCTGATAAATGGTCTCTAAAATCATTTCTTTTTGACAGGAAACAAATTAAAGAACCTAAATCCATCACATGCTTCATATGAATATCATGCAGACTCAGGATTTAAACAAACATTTAAATATGGTCTCTAACTAATAAGTTAAACACACATTAAAGCTTAAAAAAAGAATAGATACATGCATTGCACAAACTTCTAAGTTCTAACTAGTTTATTTACAAAAAGGAAAAGATGAAAATGATAAGGAGAATTTGTAGCAATATTATGTGGTTCTAACGTAGATTTGCTTCCATTAAATCCTCAGTAGGAAAGAAACTTTTGATTATATTAAGCTCTCTCATGACTTCAACCATACTCATTCTTTCTTTTGGTGATTCCACTGAACAGGCAAGTGCAATACTAAAAAGTGAAAGTAGACATTTCTCTACATTAGAATGCATAACACCAACATTTTCACTGTCAATTGTCTGTTCTAATTCATTGTGGACAATGGTTGGATCCACAATCTGCAAAAGGTCATTTGAAATTGAAATTTTAACAAAATTGTGGAGACTATGACTATCTTCAAACATTTCATCTGTAGGTCTTCTTCCGGTTAAGATTTCTAAAATTAGAATTCCAAAGCTATACATGTCGCCTTCGATTGACAAATTAGAACCCATTCCGTACTCTGAAATGTAATGCAAATCACTTAATATCCTTAAAGTTATTATCAAAATGTTACTCCCTCTGATTTCTAATGTTAACAAAAAGGCACATGCGTTTGATCAACGTTTGAACCAAATACATATCATTTTTTTTACGTATATTTAAAATCAGAAGGAGTAACTCGTAAGCAAGTAAAACGAGCAGAAACATAAAATAAAAATATTTGACAATTTAACATAACAATATCATGCTATACCTGGAGGAGCATAACCAATAGTCCCTTTTAATCCAACAGTGCTATTTTGTGACAACGAGACTCCAATACTTGGGAGCAATTTTGCTATGCCAAAATCACTCACATGAGCTACCATAGAATCATCAAGAAGAACATTGCTAGGCTTTAAATCACAATGAATAACAGGTTGCTCACATTCATGGTGAAGATAATGAAATGCTGAAGCAACATCAATAATAATATTTAGCCTTTGTGCAAGGTTCAATGCTTTTTGTGGACCTGCAGTTTCTTTTTCTGGATGCAACCAACTTTCTAAGCTTCCATTTCTCATGTACTCAAAAACAAGAGCTTTAAATTCTTGACCTTTGAAATCTGTACTAGAACAACTTGTTAAAATCTTAACCAAATTTCGGTGTCTAATATTTTTTAGTGCATTACATTCAACCATGAAACTTTTGTGAGCTCCCTTCTTTTGAAGTTTTAAAACCTTTACTGCTACAACTTTATCGTCTAACTCGAGAGTTCCTAAGTAGACAGAGCCAAAACTTCCAGATCCTATCAAATTCCTTGTAGAGAATCCATTGGTTCCATTGTGCAGGTCTTCATATGAAATCTTAACCAAAAGGTCAATTCTTGGTGAATCAGATGAAGGTTTCATGTTTCTTTTCTTTATACAGTAGATAGTTAGAATAAACAGAAGTATAAGAAGAAAAGAAACCACACTAACTACCACTGCTATCAACTTGAGATAATGATGTTTTGCTTGTTTCTTACCTTTCAAAGGGCATGGAGGTAGGTGCAACTTTGAAATACCTCCACAAAGGTTATTGTTTCCAGTTACCACCTCCTCACTTGCATTTTGAAAGACACCTTCAGTTGGTACCTCTCCTTCCAACATGTTAAAAGATACATTGAAGTATTCTAAGAAAGAAATATTTTGAAGACCTTTAGGAATTGATCCAGACAAGCGGTTTCGTGACAGGTCTAAATGTTGAAGGCTTTTCAGTGAAACCAAAGAGGTTGGTATGACTCCATGAAAGGAGTTTCCTTGCAGATGAAGGTACTCTAAGCTTTCACATTTTCCAATGGTTTTAGGAATATCACCAGATAGATGATTCTCAGAGAAATTCAACATTCCAATATTTTCTAGCCTGCCCACTTCTTGCGGTAGACTACCGCTCAATGCGTTTCGCGACAAGTCCAATAATTTTGTTAATGAGAAAAGATTAAATACCTCTATTGGTATGATTCCTCTAAGATTGTTTTGAGAAAGGTCTAAGTAATATAACTTTTGGCAGTTTCCTATGCTTGGAGGAATATTTCCTTCTAACTTATTATGTCCTAAGCCCAAATAAAACAACTGACTGAGGTTCCCTATAAAGGCTGGTATATTTCCTGACAACTTGTTTCCTCTCAATTCCAACACTTGCAACTTTTGAAACTTCACAAAAGTAGTTGGAATCATCCCTTCAAAACGGTTATTTTCCACAGTGAAGAGATATAGGTTGACTAGATTTCCTAATTCTGCAGGAATTTTTCCTGATATATGATTGCCCCCAAGATATATGCTATTGAGTTGTTTGGACATATTTCCTAAAGAATTTGGTAAAAGACCTCCAAAATTATTGTAGGATATATCAATCACATACAACTTACTACAATTTTCCAATGACTTTACAAACTCCAAATCATTAGTTGAGTTGCTTCCAAGATTGTTCTGAGACAAACCTATGAGCTGAAGATCTTTTAGCTTTCCAAGACTTGGAACATGACCTATGAATTGATTTGCAGTAATATCAAAAGCTCTTAAGTTAGATGCATTTGTGATGGAAGTTGGGATTAGACCTGAGATTTGATTCCCACCAATGAAAAGTGTTTTGAGATTGGGAAGGGTATGGAACATTTTTGGTGGAAGAGAGCCATTAAATTGGTTCAAGTCAACAGAAATAAGAGTAAGAGATGACATACTATAAAGACAAAGTGGAAGTTTACCAGACAATTTGTTTATACCAACTGATATAGTTTCCAAGTTCTTCAAATGGCATATTTCTTGTGGAATATTCCCCTCCAAGTTGTTGGAACCAACATTTAAATTTATGAGAAATGAAAGATTTCCTATAGTTTGTGGAATTTCTCCTGTTAAATTGTTGTTCCAAATGAATATTCTTTGGAGCTTCTTAAGAGAACCAATTTCAATTGGTATTGTCCCAACCAAATTGTTCCTTGACAAGTATAAGCTTTTGAGATTCAACAAACTTGTCAAGTTTGAAGGAATTTCTCCAACCAATGAGTTATTATTGAGATAAAGTTGCTGTAGTTTTACTAAACTACACAATTCTTGTGGAATTGTTCCATAGAAGCTATTGTTCATGAGATTGAAGTTTGTCAAAAAAGTGAGATTACCAACATGAGGTGATATGGATCCATGCAACTGATTTCCTGCTAAGTACAATTCTGTAACTCTTTGATGCATGCATGTGATTCCATGCCACTTGCAAAAGTGAGTTGAACCATTCCAAGAGTCTAAGATTCCAAATGGATCATTAGATATTGATTTTTTGAATTTGAGCAATGCCAAAAAATCAGTATCATTTCCTAATGCATAAGCAGTTTTATTTGGTCCAAACCAAAGTAAGTTTAACGTATATAGTTGTAATATGTGAAGGCATATAAAGAAAATTGCATGTAACATGTGCAAAAAAGACTTCATTTGGTTGAGAAAGTTAAAGGAGCTATAGAAAGTGTTTAATCTCTTCTGCTAAATAGCTTTTTGGGGTTTGGTGGAATAAAATATTACAGAACAAGCACATTCTTTCTGATACTTTATACTTATTTTAATATATTTGAGACAACATCATGAACTTGTATGTTTGACATCATCAAATTGAATTTTGATTTCCATTACAATATTCCTTTAAACATTTCTTTAAAGTCAAATCTATTTGTGTCACTTTTTCTAAGTTAAAGGTTTTATGTTATGTTCAAATGAGGTTAACTTTCAAGTTTAATGATTATCCACGGAAATTGTATCTAAAATCTAAATGCCAAGTTTATAGTCAAAATAGTTTGGGAGAATTTTCACTAATATAATTATGTTTTACTTAATATTCATTTTGACCTTTATATTTTATTTATTTATTTTAGTTATTTATCTTTTATAAATAGTATATTTTAGTCATTTTCATCACAACTTTTTCAAACAATTATATAATTATTGTTACGAACTATCGAGATTAAATTTTAGATCAATTATAAAGTTAAATGTGCAATTTTAACAAAAATAGATAAAAATAAAGTAAATTTTGATAATAGTGTTTATTTAAAAGAGTCCACTTATGTTTCAAAACATGTAAGAAGAACTTTTTCAAATTCAAATCTATCATTAGGTAAAATGGATATTTTTTAAAAAATATTAATAATTATTAGACGAAATTGCAATAATCGAATGTTATAATTTTGTTGTCATTGTGACAAGACTAAAATACTTATAAAAGATAATGACAAAAAAAATCAAAATCAAAATAAAAGATCAAAAAATATATTAATAAAAAAAAAAAAGTAAAAAATTATAATTATATTTAAGTAAATAATTATTAATCACACTTTATTTATCTTTATATTGAATTTTGAATTATTATGTCCCATTCCCCATGAAACAGAGGATTAAAAATAAAGTCAATATGGGCCAAGATAATTGATTGGATAGTTATTTTTTTTGCAAAATCAAAAAAATGACTTGAAATTATATTTTTTTGACAAGAACAAGTATTTATTATTTAGGTATGGTTTAAATGATGTGTTTAATACACAAGTAATATATAACTATTACAATAATAGAAAAGTCTATTTTTCTAAATTTTCGGCTGCTTGAATTCTTGACAGTGAGTGTTATTGCCGGCTGTTTATTTTTTGTTTGACTTATATGTGGTTTATTCGTTAAGCAAGTTAATTCCAATATTTATGAGTTCTTGCCACTTTTTTCTATGCGTTTTTCTTCCCATCTTTTACTATTTTTCTAGACCTTTAGATTTTGTGTGTGAATGGTTGAATAATTTGGAATGGAAGAGTATGCACTATACACAATAAGTGTAAATTATATTTTTTTACACACATCAATAAAAACTCATTATTTTTTTATATTATTCTACATTTCTATTATTATTTTAAAATTTATCACGTGACATAAAAATATAATAGTGTTTTATTGACTGTCAATATAAAATTATTGACTGTCAACATTCAAATTAGTTATGGTGGATATTCAATTTTTTTCTTTATATAAATAAATAAAATTATTAAATTATTTAAAACATAAATTAAGATAACATATCTCAACAAATATCTCAATACTGTGGATTATAGTAAATCTCCAAATTAGCCTCTAAGTAATGTATAATTAAAGGACTAAGTAGAAGAGAGTGATATTTTATAAGCAAGTTGAGAATTTACTCATTTAAATTATAAGAAGTATATTATTTTATATAATATATCTATTATAGTAATATATTTTTGAATTAAAATTAAATCTAAACTATATTACTAAATAGGAGAAATATATATACCGATAATATAAATTAGTTTTATACTACGTCTGATAAAATTGAATAAATTATTATTTTATTTAAATTAACACGTTTGCAATATATAAATATATGACAAAATAATTAATTTATGTTTGATGATGGTATAAAATTAGTTTACACCATTAATACATATAACTGATACATTCTATTATTAATAGTATTAGTTTACATGTTAAAAATAATGATATTTGTGTACAGGAAAACTAATAATAATGTTGAATCTTAAATATAAAAAATATGGTGCTTAAGTTAACCCAAGCGAGCTAAGGACAATTTCATTTGTTTAAATATTTATTTTCACCGGAGCATATTATCTATTAGGGTCATTTTTTTTAGCTTGAAGACACTCCACCAACTCTTTTCTTTTTATCCTTTTAATTAAATAAATATTTTTTATATATATTTAATTTTTCTCTCTTTGTATAATATATGATTTTCTGTTTTTGTGTGACATTTGTTTAGTTTTAATTGATATATTAACTTCGATCAAATGTATATTCAAATTCAATCAATAATTTTGATGTTATCAACGTTACAACTTTAAAAATATTAATGTTTTAATTTTTTAATTTTGTTATATTTATAAATTTTATTATAATTATAGTTATTTTTTTATTTTATATTATTAACTTAAATAATATGAATTTATTTAACAATTTATCTTTTGTTGTTTTAACAGTTTTAAATTGTATTATTTTTAATCAATTTAAATAAATGAACGTATTTTTATGATAAATAAAAAAATTGATGTGGCATTGTATGGTACATTATATACAAAATATAGTTCATTTAACAAAAGCACAGAAGGACCTGAACCCCTATAGTAGTGCACATACCTCAGTCCCTCCTAATAGTGTATGGCCACTCGAATAATTTTCTGTTGGAAATTGGAATTTTACGATTGATTAAAGAATTTAATTTTCACACGTTTGAGGGTATAAAAAGCTTTACAGAATCTATCTATCATAACCAAATTAAATATGTGATCTTAAAATTAGTTATAACAAAAATCAAATATTATTAATAATATATATAAATTAAATTTTTAATTAAATGGACATATTTATTTATAATTATATTAGTAAGTATCAATTATGAGTCGTTGCAGGCCTGTCCAATAGATGTGAGACTTTTTTATTGAAAAAAAAAGTGGAGATATTATAATATGGGCTATTCAAAAAACAAAAAAGTTATATATATGAGTACTAGATGTCATATTAAATATGTTTATATTTTCAATAATCTTTTTAAAAATGTGAATTAATTAAATCAACTCAACCATTGAACCCTCTTATATTATATATATTGATGATCATGTAAATTAAAATTCAAATAATATAGATATTTGTTGACATATGTTTTAATAATAGATATTTACAAATATTTTAAATAGCGTTTTATACGTTAAAATAAAATGATATGATATAATATTATATAGTTTTTAGATTCTCCCTCTCCCACCCTCTCTTTCTCTCTGGTGAATAAAATCTTGTTCTTTTCTAATTTACTACGATTTATTGTTGTTCTACTATGTGTTGTCATTTTTCATTACTTTTATTTTGTTGTTGTCCTCCTCCTCCTCATTGTATTTTGTAAAATAATTTATGGTTCTTGTAACTCTATTGTTGTTGTTCACCATGTATTGCGTTATTGCTATTGTTCACTACTCATGACTCTTCTAATTTCTACATTCACAATTGAGAGATTTTTTTCAACAATAAAAATTATGAAGATTAAGTTGAGAAGCAAGACAAAAGTAGGCTCCCGAACATGGAATGACACATTTTTGAAGGTTAGCGCATACTAGAAGGAATCATAGAAAGCACGCCAAAAAATGGTATGAACCTTAAGGGGGCCATGCAGCGCCCATAGGCTGTTCTAGTTACCAAGACTAAGTTGAGAAATGAAATGGAAGTTAAATTATTGTTGATTTCAAGTCACTCAAAAAAACAAAGAGTATTACTTTTAGGTATTGTTCACTCAAGTAGTTTAAATTTGTTGATCAACTTTGAGCTTATGTTATAACTTAAATTTTAGATATACAATATGACTTACATATTGATTTGATACATTATAGTTTATTTGGTGAGTAGTAATAATTTAAATTAATTTTATTTGTTTATACTTTTTATATTAATTTTTTCTTATTATATATATATAAATTTATATATAAATTTTGACAAAAATATACGTACAGTCCTTTAAGTTTAATTCAATTTTTGCTTAGGTCTTTTAAGTTTGTTTTGTCTCGATTTAGTCCGTTAAGTTACATTATATTTACACTGTTAGTCTTTTATCTCAATTTCGACAAAAATTAATCAACTGAAAGCTTTTGATTATTAAAAAGTCTGTCGAATACAAAAATAATATGTCCCTCATATTAATCCTTAGAAAATATTCATCAAATTTTATAAACTATCTATATTTTTTGATTTTGTCTAAAACAATTGAAACACATGTATAACTTTAAAAACAAGGTAACAAAAGGTTTATCCACATAATCGTTGTATTTAATTTTCTTCAAATGTAAAGTAATTTGAACAATCAACTTATTGCGATATTTCAACTAGATCTTAACATTTCATGACAGTAATTCCATAAATTTTTCAAACTTAAAGAATCACACGTGTAATATATTTAATATATCTTAAAGACTAATGATGTAAACTGAATGTAACTTAAATGATCAAATAAAAAAAATTCAAATGACCTAAATAAAAATTGAACTAAACACGAATGACTAACCATATATTTTTGTCTTTAAGTTTATATTTTATAACTGAATGGAAAAATTAATTTAATATTTTAGTCTATTAATTTTTAACTCAGTCACTATTTTAGCATAAATTTTTAACTTGAAAGACAAAATATAATCGAAGATATGATTAATTTATCCTATCATGTTTCTTTATCAGATATTCACCACCAAACAAATATTTAATCTCAAATCGTTATATTTTTGTTATTAATGATTATAAGTCACACAAAGATCATAGAGTATTACTTTAAGTATTATTCACTCACATAGTTCAATTATTTGTTGATGGATTTTGTGCTTATATTACACCATAAATTTTAGATATACAATATGATTTACATATTTGATTTATATCTTAGAGTTTATTTTATCCATCCCTAATTTTGTTGTCAAGTTCCAACACTTGCTGACGTCACAACCCGACACCATAATATCTTTATCTTCCTCTTCTTCTATCGTAATAGTTCTTTCAATGGAATATAGATTATAGAGAATTTAATTTCTGTTTGCCAATTTTATATCCTCTATCATGCTATAATTATTGGGATATAGAAGGAAAAAAAAATATTTGTGATATCTACGATGTGTTATAGCCTATTATAGGCTATAATATAACATGATCATTGGTAGTAGTCATAGTGTGGACATTGTATTTAAGTTGTACTTGAATATGCTTCATTTAATACCAATTCTAGGCAACACATTAGTACACCTTTTATATCATTGTGAAGTAAATTCCTTTTGCCACTTACCATTTACAATAACATACACGATGTATATCCTTATAAAGAAAAATTCGACCAAGATCGTTTGCATAAGAAATTAGACTTTGTCACCGCAACTTACACTAATAAAGATTTAAAAATATCACTATTTTTTCAGACTCACTAGACAATAATCAATTTTGCAATATGATTTAATTAAAATAATTCACTATTTGACAATGGAACATTTGATTTTCACACTGATTTGGAGAAAATATTTACTTAACATGTTACTTGCACTGCTAACCTAGTTAATGTATTGTTCCATGATACACCAACATGTGGTTGCAAACCATATAGACGTTTTCTCTCACCTTTCAAACTAAGCTTATAAGATCTGATTGAAGGTGCAAATATCAGTATGTGGTTGAATTGTGTTTAAGTAAATTAATAATTTTTTTATTATTCGATTAAATTGGTCTAGACTTGATAGTTTACTTGAAGTAGAAGTAATAACAAAATTAAGGAGTGCAAGAATAAAGTAACATAAGTAATTTATTTTAGTTAACCACTAATTTGACTATATTCAGTCTCTTCACTCAAAAGAATTTAATTCACTAATTCAACAACTTGAATTACAAATCACCAAACCCTCTAAATTAGTCTTCTCAACTAGCTTGACAACCTCAAACTTTTGAGAAACACGTGTTGACTCTATCAACCAAATTTTCTCCACACTTCTAACGACGTTAGATTATTGAAGACACGCTAACGTATGTATCGAGTTTGAATACAATGGTTTGGAACTTGAGTAGCTATTTTTAACAAGTTGATTATATCAATAACTATCACACTCTAAAAAAAACACTTATAAAATAATTATCTTTCGTACAAATGTTTCGCTTTTTAAACTAAGATAAATTTAAAATTTTGAACTTTAGTTTTTTCTACTATTTTTTCAATTTTTTATGATTTTTTTTTCAACCTTGAGTATTTATTTATAGATAAAATGAAGGCTTCAATTTAATCATTATTTAATTATAAATTGTATTTTCATTCCTAGCTTGGTCGATAATTATATTATTTAAAAATGATTATGAACAAAATATTTTGTTCATATTGATATTATTTATATTTTATTAAGATTGAGTTTGTACATTCTTCATATTTATATTGTTCGTATTTTGTTAAGATTGTTTTCGATAATTTTTTATATGAAATTTTCCTTCTATTGCTTGCTTTGATCTAAACAGGAAAATATTTTTGGACTGATTCTTAAACTTTCACAAGTAGGAATATAACTAAGTTCCATTTAGTATTTTGTAGTTTGTCAAAATTCAAATCATATATTTATAATTAACAAATGTATTTTCTTGTGAGTGTTTATTCTTATAAACATATATTCTTGTAAATAATTCATATCTTCTTGTAGATAAATCTTGCTCAAAATCTTCTTGTAAATAATTCATACTTTCTTGTTGATAAGATGTTGATCATATCATCTTAAAATCTTGATCCTATCTTATTTTTAATTTAATCAAATATTTTTTTCAGTTATAATTCTAAATCAAATTTTATTTTAAATTATCTTCAAAAACACAAATTTTATTTCATACTATGTGAAGTCAAATATATTATTTTCATTAAATATTTTTATTAATGTCAAAATTTTAAATATAATAATACAATTTACTTCCAACACAAAGGTTGGTTGACAAATTCATAATCAAGATGTTATTTCAATCAATTCTACATGACCACCTGATATGCCAGTTTTTATCTCATCAACCATATTTTGCAACCCAAATCATTCAAATTAGGTGAGTTATCTTTTAAAAATGTCTATCTTTACCAAAAACCTATTGGTCAAAACGTACCTTTGGCTAATCTATTCTCAAGCTTAAAGACCTTAACCTCCTCTATGTTTGTAACATATATTTTTGTACATGTTTTTACAATATATTTACAATATTATGAAAATTTTATTTCATAAAATATATCAAAAATTTGATTTTTAAGTTAATATTTTTATTACTTTTATTTTGAGATTATGTCATTTAAAAATACATTTTAAATAATCTTAAGTTAAAAGAATTAATATTTTTAAAATAATTTTTTATAATGCTTTAGATATACTTAAAAAAATCATTAAAACCGTTTTTTTTAAAGAACAATTAAATATTTTTGTTCTATTAAAAATTAAAACTATTTGCAAATTTTGTTTTATAAGGATTAAAAGATGTAATGTTCTTTTATATAAACTAAAAATTAAATTTCTTTAATTTTATAAGAAATATCAACAAACTTAAATCTAAAAAGAAAAAAGGATTTTCAAAAAATCCAAAAATACTAAAAAGACTATTCTAACACAAAAGTGTCAAGAGCATGTCATAATGCAAAACAATAGGATTCTTCCCAACAACAAAAATAAAAATACATAAAATTAAAGCATAGCCGAGACAATCTGAAGGACTATATGTATTTTGATTTGAATCACCATCAAGTTTGAATTTTGATTTTGTTGAAAATCTATACAATCTGCATGGATGATAATTCATTTTGTCTAAAATATCAAAAGTTTTTTTCTTTCCATATACTTCAAATACAAATTATCTAAATAACTTGAAAACACTCTCTAATCTCTTTTCGATAGTCATAAAGGTCACAAAATTGTTGCGCATGACCTACAACCATATTTGATAATCCACATGAAAAGTCCAACCAATTTAAAATATTACCCCATAAATTTCCAAAAATAGATGTCACAACTTTCATCTTTCCACAACCACCTAAACATAATCCTCTTCTTGAGAAAAGTAAATGATACATGTCTTTGAGACTATCCAACAAAGAACTACACTTTAAGACCAACTTTTCTTCCACCACCACCAACACCCCAGTCCAACCTACTCCTACTCATCCCAGACACCGAAATATTTGTATCTAAAAGATAATCTATAAAACCTACTAAATCTTGAATGAAGTAAATGACCCACAATTCAAAGATCATGTCAAAAAAACGTACTCACACCATTACCCACTTCTCTCACTAAATTATCATCAAACGAATTCCGTATGGTTAAACTAACAATTTCAATCAACTACACATTCTTGATACACACCTTCAACCTCCAACGCCACTTTTCTAATAATGATAAATTAGATTCACACATCATATATATACACCCCTAAACCACTTTTATCAGGATCTAAACATACTATATATGTCCCAATAAATCTTATGGAATTTCTCTAACTCAAGCAATTAATGTGAGGCAATAAACTAGTTCTATTGGATAAGAGTCCATGAAATTTAACTATGAAATAACATGTTTAATGTTATTTAAAATTTTAAATTAAAACAAAATTTTAAAACTTTATTCTTGAAGCAGAACATGTTTAATTATTATTTAACTTTTAATTTTTTGAATACTCTATATTGCAAGCATATACGAACACTTTTTTACATAAAATTTAAAGATGAATTGTTTAAACTTCATAAACTCAATAAATAAATAAAAAATATTGACCAAAAAATTAAATTTTAAACTCATTTTTAAAAGAAATATTTATAATATTATAAATTTATAAATTTATCTTCAAAAAGAACTTTTAAAAATATATATTGACGTTTCAGAAACTGACTAAATTAAAATTCCATAGAAATTAAAAAAAATAATCTTAGAAATTTTTAACCATTCAGATAAAAAATAAAAAAAAACTTTAGATTATATACCGCCCCCAAATGCACTCTCTTTATCTGTAGGTGATCCAGTTCCGTGGGGCAGGTTGACATCTGGAACTTTTCTAAAACAAAGTACCTGCTGCTCTTTCACAGTTCTTGCCTATTTTGATGACAGTTCCCTTATGAAGAATTAGAATAACTCATTTCAGATTCTTAACCAACATGTGTACAACATCAACATGCTTCGCAAATAAATTACAAGGTTGGTAATTTGGCATTACATTACAATATACAAAATGGAATCTAAAAACATCTCTTGCAGAGAACTAGAAGTACTAAACAATAGGTTATGTGCCCTGGATAAGGACAGTTGAGGACACAGATTGCATATGAAAGTGTCCAATCTCAAGCTTAGATGTATATTTCTCCCCACCCTCCTTTCAATGTTTGCTTTTATTTTACAAAATGATTCCACGAGATAAAGTCAATAATTTCACCAGAAAATAAAGGACTTGTTGCTTATCAATTCATTTGATCAGTGATAAATCCCAAACCTGTTACAGGCAAATTAACACACTAAGATAAATCAGTACACAACAAATACAGAGGGAGTTCAGCAACAGTGCATTGAAATGAAGGTGCAAAGGTGGGTCAGGTTGTCTAGCAGTTAAGTTTTAACCTGCATGTCTGAATCCAGTTCAGTGTTCTTTCCATATAACTAAAATTTAAAGCAGATACTTTGACATTGATGGGTTATTGAAGATAACAAAATATTTCCTTTTGCAGGTGAACCCTAAAACCGATACTCAATTACACTGATTTTGCCCAAAAATTGCCATAATGATCATGAGAGGAAATAGGGTGAAAAACAAAGTTCATTACAATATCAAAATTTGCCAGAGAATTCAAGTTCTTTTCACTAAGAAAAATGTTCTCATGAATAGAAGAAAAAATAATTGGCCTGTTGAAACTTTGGAAAATGTAGACTCGATATCAATATCTCAGATTAGCCAATTTCAGAATAAACCAAACACGAGAAAATATCAATCCTAAATTGGTCAGACAACTTGGGAGTTTTGTTAGTTGAGTAAATCACTCATTTTCCCTCAAAATAAGAGTAAACCATTTTTTTTTTCTTTACTTATTATACACACAATTGTCCGGCATCACATATGGTTAAATTCCTCTCACAAATTTAGACGGGCAGAGGAGGACAGCTCATTGTACTCAAATAAACTGCTTACAATGCATTTACTGTCAAAATGTCAAGCTGCCAAGCTGTTTGCTATTGCATCTATCAAAAAGGAAACAAAAAGCATTATGCTTATAGAACATATTGAAAAAGTTCAAGAAATATACTAATACATTGAAGAAATTCAAGAAATATACTACTATGACTATCTATGATAGACTACTATTTGAAGGAAGGAATTGCGTCCTGCATATATATACCAACACCGCATCCTGCATATATACCAACATTGAGGGAAGAAAAATGTATATTTAGTTATTTACTAGGTAGAACAATGAAAGGAAGTATTGTTTCCACAACCATCTTATATGTAAGGTCAATTCAACATCATTCTCTCAGTTCAGGCCCACTACAGACCATGAGCATTTGCAAAGTAATAAATACATTGGGGAGGGGGGCTTAGCTAATATAATACCTAACATTCCAGTGCTTCCAAACAAAGACATCAATAGTTGTAGGACTAGTCTTATATATAATTTGAATCAGAAAAACAGAAATTCATATTGATAAAGTTTGCCACAAGTTTGTGAAAGATGATAACCATAAAGAATGAAAAAAATCGAATTAATGCACCAGAACAGAAACCAGAAAAAGGGGTTTTGAAAGGGATCTTGGATACCAGAAAAAGGGTTTTTGAAAGTCCTTATTCAACCACATATTAGAAGGAAGCTGAAGATTGGATCCTTATAAAATTAATACCTAAAGTTATACCATAACCATGAGACATATCACAAAATTAAACAAAAAAACGAATATCCAATGCTAAAAACTACAGACTTAGCATACAATGTTCTTCAACTTACACATGATTGAAAAAAAACCAATTCACACTTCCAATAGTAGTTGAAATATTTTGATATATTGAGGTTCTATTGCTTAATTCATCAAACATCAAACCAATCTCAGTAAAAAAAAGAAAAAAGAAAACAATCAACATCAATTGTTCAAACTCAAGTACCAAAAAAAAAATACTCAAATCTCAATTTGGGCTGAACAGAAGAGCCAAAACCACTCCCCAAACTTCTCTTTCATTTCCGCTGCATATCCAACAAAAACACCAAAAATTATCTCATAAAACTTAAGCTTTAATTTCAAGAAGCAACATCGAAAATTCTCAAAACAGCAAGAACAAATTTCGGATGCATTGAATCGTGACTAATTAAAATTTTGTGACTGTGGCATGCAGACAAATTCTGCCGACATCCCAAGAGCATTCAAAAAAAATAAAACTTCTCTTTTTTTAATGCGAATTAAATCTTAACAACAAGTATCATTCATTTTTCAAATTAATTACCCAAAAAGGACACAGCAATTCCACAATTGTAAAACAGATCAAATATATCATTCATTTTAAAGCCCAGCAAGTATCACCTCAATTTATCAATCAATGAAAGAAAACAACTTAAATCTAAATTAAATCTAAACAAAGAAAACACATTAGAATCTAATCTAAAAATAATTTTCTCAGATTCGGAAACAACACATCAAGATCTAAATTATAAATCACCAATTACAGTTAGCAGATATAAACAACAAATCACTAAATCATGAAAAACATGTTGGATCTGATAAATATCAATAATTAGAATTAAAATAAACAAAAATCATAAAGATTAATACTGATTGTGGAAACTCGGAGCAGAGATCTGATCTAAATCCGCCGGAAAAGAACATAAATATTCACCGCCGCCTCCGATTCAGTTGATGCAAGGCGGGATCCAATTCTCCGCGGGTGACCGTTCCGTCGTTTCCGCACGAAAACTGTCGAAGAAGTGGTTCCCGACCTGCACCAAGCGAATTAGAGACCGCGAAGTGAGAAAATCATCATCATCTTCACAAAACCGCCATAAACGTTTTTCTCTCTCTTGATTCAATAGAGAGAGAGAGAGAGAGAGTTTAAGGAAACCCAAATATCTCACTCACATGAATCTAAACCCAAACAAACCCACCGAAAGTAGTGAACGGGTGAAGATTGGGTTTGAGAGTGGTTATTTATAAAGAGGACAGACGACTCAGATGATGACACGTGGAGGTATAACCATAGGTTGATCTAGTCTTCATTTTTTTTTTTAATTTTCAATTTTCAACAAAGGTGAAAAGTGGGGCAGAAAGATACGCGGAATTGGGCTTGGATTTTGAAAAAATTACTAGATGCCTTTTTTGTTTAAGTTAAATACGTGGCAGCACGTGCGTCTGATCTGACTGCAATGTGTTTCCTCTTATACACTTTCATTTACTAATTCCACCACTCTATTTAATATAACCCATCGTTATTTTTTCACTTTTGTTAAAAAAATTAATATAATAGTTAATATTTTTATTTTATGTGTTAATATTTTTTAAATAATATTATATTTAAATATATTAGATTTTATTTTTCATATTTTAAAATAAATTAATTATGTTAATAAGAAATATATGAAAAAATGTAAAAAACCCCTATATTTAAGAATTTTTTTTTCTAAAAATATACTAATAAAATTAGTATTGAATGATGATCCTCGTTTTTCATGTTATTTTTTTTGTTGTTGTGTTTTTTATCATTAAAGTTTTTCAAAAATATAAATTATAATAATATAATATTTTGAGTTCAAATATTTATATATACATCTTAAAACTATAACTATAGATAAAAGAAATATAAAGAAAAATAAATA
>JBBPBS010000738.1:9238815-9261370 GCA_037974835.1 Cicer judaicum
ATTTCAAATGCCATTAATTTTATTACTTTATTTTCAAACAATATAGATCATTAATATTACAACAGAATCTCATTAATTTTTCAAAATATATTCTTCTTTCCTTTAAAAATGAAAGAAAAAAAAGATATGTAAATGATTTTTTATTTGTGAAATTAAAAAATATTTTTAATAAAATAAATATAATATTCCCGATTAAGGAAAAGTTTTCAAAAGAAAAATATTATTTTTCAATTTATTCTATTTTGTAATAATGTCAATTTTGGTTTTTTAAAATATTTAATTTAATTTATCACTATAAATAGATGTTTAGAAAATATGTAGAGGAAGAGGAACAAAAGAAAAAATAAATAAATTTGCGAAATCGTTATGCCTTTTTATAATATTATTATGCACCATTACACTTTACTTATTTATTTTGTTTACAAACTCTTTATCATGGTATGTTTGGCAATTGTCCAATTATTTTTTTCATTTAGCAGTTCATAAGTATTTTTTTATATTGTACTTCATATATATTTATTTACTTTATTTGTTTTCTTATTTTTGTTCATTTTTATTGCCCACACACAAAATCAATAAACAAGATGAGCACTCCATAAAATACATTTTTTTTATTCTTAATTTACTCTAGCTATATTTTTTACGACCATCTACAATATTTTAACATTTTTTATGGGAATATCATATCATTTTGATATCATTTTGACACTGAAAAAGAAAATTCTATACTATATAAAAATGGGACTTGGTTTAAGAGTTAATTAAAAATTATTATTATATTTTAAAAGAAAACAAAATTAAAAACAAATAATTATGTAAATGAGATTTTTGGGAAATTAAAATATACTTTTTAATGGTATAAAGAATATTTTCCCTTATTGTAAAAAAAACCAGATTTTCTCAATTCAGGAAAGTTATCAGAAGGAAAATAATTTTATTTATTTATTCTATATAGTAATATTGTATGTTAATTTTATTTTTTGACTCATTTAATAATGTAATTCTGGTTTCCTAAAATATTTAAGTAAATTTATCACTATAAATAAAGGTTTAGAGAATTGGAATGGGGAGGAAGAAAAAAAGCAACAAAAAAGTTTGCAGAATTTGGACGTGTTTTGTCTAATATTTTTACAATTACGCCCCTCATTTATTGATTTATAGATCTGTATTTAAATTTTCATAAGTTTTTTTTTTTCAAGGTACTCCGTATATGTTTGGTTACTTTATTTATTTTCTTATTTTTGTTAATTTTTATTAGATATATAAGCAGAAAAAATGAACATTCCATAAAATTCTATATACGAATCTAAATTATAAACTATAAGACACGATTTTGATTATGTTAGAAGTGAACTATATTTATAACTAATTATATTAAACATACTATTTTGCATTAAACTTTTCATAGTTTATCTATAAATAATAATATTTTAAGATCTATAATTACTCTATATGTTTATATCTATAATTAATATAAATAAAATCAATTTTTTTTTTCAAAAGATATCTATTTTGACAACTTTGATTATTTTCATGACGTGAGTCATTTACACCAAATCATATTAAAAAAATCACCACAAATATTAAAACACTCATTATTATTTATTTATTTAATATTTTATTCTCATTTTACAAATATATATATATTATAAATCTCAAATCACTATAAATATTGACATTATATTCAAAGTTATGAAAAATATATTGCTTTAAAATGGTTAACTTAATTTTTTAAATTTATTGAAATACATTTATTTAAATTTATAACTGATTTATATCTGTATATTTTATTAAAATGTTACATCAATATGAACATTATTTTACAAAAATCCGTGTCCCTAAATATGGATCTTTTGAGAAGTTATAAATTTGATCAAACTATATTATAGATTTTTTTGGGACATATAAATAAGTAATTAAGGTAACACATTTTATGTCAGATTTGAAAGGTCTTTTTTATTTATGTATAATATAAATTTGAAAATAATTGTGTTTTCTAAGATTGGATCATAACGTGCACTGTGTCAAGAAAAAAAATTCATAACATGCATTAATTTTGTTTCTTTCCAAAAGTAGTATATATATATATATAGGTCACGAAGTAAAAGTAACTTTGATTTAATTTTAATATTTTCGTTGCCTAATTGTTTGATCAACTTCTAAAATTTGGACATATAAACAAAAGACAGAGATTTGGATCCACTTTACGTGAAAGTAGTTGAGGGATATTCTTTTATCAACTATTAACTATTAATTTATGTTTCAAATGCTTCAATATAATAGTGATTAAGAGCTCACTAAGTCTTAAACACAATTTATATTTTATCAAATTCAGCAACATTTAATATTTAATGAGTGAAAAAATGTCAATATATGCATAGGTGGATTCATATTTTTTTTGACAGGGACTAAAAAGTAGTCTATATATTTTGAGTACGAACTTTTTTAAAATACATAATTATAATGATAAAATAAATTTAAAATACATAAACTGATTTATTTAAATAAAAATAAAACCCAACCTTTAAATATTGATAGTGAATTTTTAAAGATGGTCCTAATAATTAAAATGATAAGCGAATTAAATTTCTTAATCATATAATTTGTGATTAAAGATTTGATCTTATCTAATGTGTATGAAAATTCAATTATTTAAAAGAAACATTCATAATTAAATTAAAATCCTTCAAAGGGATTAGTCACACCCATTTCCATTTCAATTAATTATAGGCAAATTGATGGCCAAAATTCCAGTAGCATGGGGTTCAATTATTCTTCACCACAGCTGCATGCCTTTTTGAATAATGAGATTTCTTTTATACTTTTGACTATTCCAAGCAAAAAATCTCAATGGATTGAGTGACAACAAAAAATATTAAATTAAAAGTCACGTACACTACGAAAATATGTATGAGCAAAATATTTTTAAATAAAAACATTACATTATATGTACAATTGAACAAATTACAATATATCTAATAATTTATAAATATTAATAATATATAATTAATATTTTAAAGCTTTAAAACGAATCATGCATCGAAATATTTTAACTAAAAGTGGAGTATAATAGCGACACGATAGATTCGGAGTTTCGGGATAGGATGGAGTCATTTTCTTGCACAAATTTATTAATATATATATATATATATATATATAATTATATTATTTTCTAAAATATCGTAGTAATAATTTTATATAATATTTATTAATAAAAAAAACACAAATCTCCCATTTAATTGATTTGTGAATTCGTCTTTAATAAGGATCTTTCTACTATATATTTCTAAGACACATAAAAGCACATGTTAAGAATTTTAAAAATAAAAGAATATTTTTGTTAAAAAAATAGTGTTTGATTTTTTAGAGAATTAAATCCACAAATTAAAAAACCAGATATCTAAATTTGAATATGAGCAATAATTACATTTGGCAACTAAAATACAATATGTTTGATTGTAAAGCTATGAGTATATATAGTTGACGCATAAAAAGGCATCTTTTGTGTCTCTTTCAATGTTACTAGACTTGATTTGATACATAATTGTGAAGTCCATACAAAAGAATAGGGATAATTGCCATATATACTTATAGGCCGGCCAGAAGAACATTTATTCATATTCTTACCAAAATTTGTGGTCACTATCATTAATGATATTTAATATAAATTAATATATTTAATTTAAAATTTAAACTAAATACATCTATTTTTATTTATTATTTTAATTTGTAAATAAAAATAAATTTTTTTTATTTATTATTATCATAAATTCTATCTACTTTAGATATTTCTCTTTAAAACACATTAAATATAGGTACCTATCGCAATAAAAACTCAAATTTAAATATATGCATGCAAAAAGAAGGAGATGTGGTAAAATCAATTGTTGTTACTTGTTAGGTCCACCCTCCACAATTAGTGTATATATATAGAGAGAGTAAGAGCACTTTCATGTTAATTATTCCAATTAATTAGGACAAGGGGATTTATCTTATTTACAAACTTTTGGAAGTATTAAGTATTTGTAAAATAGTAAAGATTTTGTATCGTGTACATACTCACTATTGGTATACAATTATTGGTATATGTTTAATACTCATTGATACTCTTTCCTATCACACTATTTTATTACGAATAAAATTTGTGATTTTTTTTTTATATAATATAATAATAAAAATAGTGAACTTAAATATAAATAAAAAAATAAATATATTTAGTTTAAATTTAAATTAAATATATTAATTTTTTATATTTAAAATATGAAAGGAATATAATATTATTTGAGCTTTTTTTTTTAATTATTGTGATAAAATAATTTTTAATTTTTTAAACTTTTATTATTGTGAATCAAACAATTTCACTTTCTCATATTACATTATACAAAAAAAATTGATGTGTTGTTTTATACTTATTTCATGGTTATGTATCCCAAAACAGAGCACATGATAAGATTGGAGTGTATTGATATGTCTGATGAAAATTAAAGCTAATAATAATAACCTAATACCAACTTAATTAATGTGTGCTTTATTCAGCCCTAAAAAGATATGTCGTTGACGTTTTAGGACAAATGACAAATGAATGAATAAAAAGGTATTGGTCCCTTGATGACCATATCCCACTTCTAAATTCAATATTAGAAAGATGGTGACAGGAGTGACAAAGTTGAACAAATATCTACCTAAAATATTAGTATATGCTTTTAACACTAGGCTAATCTTTTGCCACATTGTCATGTTGTACACTGTTCTTTACCTAATATAATTCCACATTTACACTATACTCTCATTTAATCTATCTTATTAAACTATCCACCTCCATCAAATGCAATGCAATTGTTTTTGTTTTTATTTTTGTTTACTATGCAGGAATTTTCATTTGTGCTATATGACAAATTGGTGTTATGCTGCAATAAGTCCTCTTAAGGGTGAAGCACAATAATATTTGGAATGGCTTACTTTGCTATATCAACACAATAATATTTGGAGATGGATTGTAAATAAGTGGTGGATGACATATCAACAAAGAAAATGCTAGCTAGTCAATGGAGTATATGGGAATTAATAAGACAATGTCAAAATTTATTCTACTGCATGTGCAGCTCAAATATATATATTTTTTAAGAGTATTATAATATTCAAAAAATACTAAGAGAGAAAAATTCACTCTACACTATATGATCCAGAAACAAAAAAAAATAAATATAGAATCCATTAAATAAAATCAGATTTTTTATTTTATTGATGTTACATACAAATTTTTGATTTAAAATTTCAATAAATAATTTATTTTTGAATTTGTAATACTTCTTTTTATTAAAGGTTTAATTTTTAAGATTATAAGATAACTTTCACATACTGTCCTCACAATTATGTTTATGATATCTCTAATTGTATCATGAGTATTATTATGAATGAAAAAGTCTTGATTTTTTTGGAGGAAAATTTAGATGTTTCATCTTTAAAGATAAATCAATAGTATTGATAAAAATAATTATATTTAAAAAATAATTATAAATATATCTAGTAAATTAGTTAAGAGTATTTCTTTTTTCTTCTTGAGAGTACTTTTTTAAAAAAGTCAAAATAAAATAAATAAATAAAAGACCAAAAAAGACTAGTTATATAGATCAATTATATTCTATCTTTGTAACTTGTTTCTTGAAAGTACTTGTATTCTATCTTTGCAAAACAGAGTAATGCTACAATCAAAATATAGATAAACTATGACCTGTAAAATGAGTAGAATTGCAATAATATGAATTGGATGATTGTTCAACCTCCCTTTATTTTTTCTGATATGATATTAAATTTTTACTTACAGGATATTAAATGTACTATTGAAAGCTAACTTTAAGCTAACTTGTCACGTTTGTTGAAGTTGGTTGAACATCCGTCTATAAATTGTCTTAATCTTGAATGAACAATCCATATCTACAATTGTGATTGCATTATCATAGACAATCCATTTACTTTAGCTAGGCCTACCATAAAGATCTTTAAAGGTGCAACCACTAAAATTTGTCATGATACAACAATCAAGAATCAAGACATATCCTAATTCCTACCCTAGAGCCCAACCTCATCTTCAAACCAAGCTGTCAAGTCCCAGCCCAACACATCTCATTGTGTTATTTAGTTACTCTCTAGTCTCATAATTATGGTCTCATCATTATTTGAGGTATTTGATAACTTCACACAGATCAATTATATAAAAAAAATACAAAAATAGTACTTTTATCAACTTAAAATAGAAGATTTTGAAACACCTTAAAAATTCTAGTTACACATTGATCAAAATTACATGTTATGAATTCATCTAATGACAAAAAAAATATTGATAATCTTCAGCCATTAGATGAATCCAAGAACTGACCTCTGGCTATAGAGGAAGTAGAAGAGGATACAAACTTCAAAATAACAAAGGCTATGCTGAAAAAACAGATTCACTTTCCAATGCTATGGTGCTGGAAACTTGAAAGAAAAAAAAGAAGAGACAATATATCAACACAAACAAACAAATTACAGTTTACAAGTACTAAGAAACATACACCATAAAAAGAGACTCATATTTAAGATTATACTGCACATATAATAGAACACAAACCAGAAAGATAAACAATATCAAACTAAGGAGAGGAGACCGAACCGCGTAACGGTTTGGTTGATAATACGTAACACTAGTGGTGCCAGCATTGGTGCAACTCTTGGTAGTGTAGGGTAGGTTAAAGTGCCAAGAATGAACCAATTGAAGCTTAAAAGAGCAACTGCATCAGATGCAGGTTTATTTCTAATGGTGATGAAAAACTGCACCACACTCTTCAAAGACATGGCTACTACAGCAAAGAGAGCTACAACAAGAGGCATGCAAGGGTCCTCAGCTTTCCAAGCAGTCACTCCAACTAGAAGTGACAGAACGGCGCTGAAAATTGACTGCGAAATAGCATTGTGGCGGTGATCCAGTACTTCACTCATTTCTACTAAATCTTTTGAGATTGATTCAGGTTTAGCTGCGGAAAGATGTTCGGATTTTGGTCCGGTTTTCAAGAGTTTAAGCAACTCGGTTCTAGTTTGGCTCCCTTCTTCCAAGATATCTTTGTGCTTCAGAAGATCCTGAAGGGCAACCCCAGTGCCAGTGTAACTAGATTTCTCTGGAATGCTATAGCTGCTGTCGTCAATCTTTTGGTCGCTTTCGATGTTATGATCTTTGGAGTTCCAGTATCCCTTTCCTTGAATTTCTTTGAGCCGAAGATTTTCGTTTATCTGATTCTTCAACTTTCAACAAGACATAACAACAAAACACCAAATCAGGAAAAGCTTTCTGCATAACAATATAATTAAGAAACATAAATTCTCACTTGTAGCCTGATCATGTTTGGATAAATAACTTAATTAAGAGCTTATCATGTAATTGCTTATGTACAAACTATTTCTATATCAAAAGATAAAATAAAATAAAATCAAACTGTTTTCATATAAGGTATAAGCTGTTTTTATAAACTATCCAAAGAGCTTATGGAAATAAGCTTGAAAACAGCCTATGAACGTGTCATAAACTGTTTCTGTGAACTCTCTCAAACACTCTATCAAGCAGTCTGGCAAATGCTTATGTTAGTAGAAAAGATCAAATAAGTCAATCCAAATAGGACGAGGAGAATTTGACTCAACAATGAGTGACACTAAGGATCATCAGTTTTGGTACAAAACAACAAAACCAAATAATTTTAGCATATCACTGAATATCTATTTATATCTGGTCATATATTAAACGCAGCATCTTCACAAATTTTCAGGACAGCCTTTTAATCTATTAGAGCTGATGCCAACTTCCGGAAAATCTTGAATTACGTATAAGACTTTAACATTGCTGATATTAACATATTGCTTACTATATTAACTGTCAATCAGAAGCTAAGTCTTTGCACCTCCGTGTATAAAATGTAATCTAATTTTGTAGTTCATTAACTTCCTGAAATTGAAAACTTCAACTACTATAATTGTCTAGAAATATAATAATTAGAAGACGTTTAAAGATAGTATATCCTTATGCTTGACTGGCGCATGAGTTATAAAATATTTACCTTTCCAATAGGTAGCATCAAACAAGCAGTAAATTCCAACATTCAAGTCATCTTGACAGTTAAATAGATATACAAGTTACAAGGCAGGCACATGAATTATAAAATATATACCTTTCTCTCTAAGTTTTCAATTTTTGCAATGGCCATATCATGTTCCTCTTCAAGCTCTGCCAGTAGCATCTCCATCATTTTGCATTCTTTGACAGCCATCTGGAAGCGTTCTTGAAGTTTCTTCTGACTCCACTCTAGATTTGCCATCTCAGTCTGCATTTGATGTAGTTTTCGTTCCAGCTGCATAACGTTAGGTAAGCCCAATGAGCAGGTTTCTGTTAGTTAGGAGTCAGAGTTAGTTAGGATACTAACAGAAATTGACATAGATAGCCTATAAAGTGAAAGTGAGAGAAGACTTGATATATTCTGTGTAGTTGGAGATTTATGCTGTAGGGAGAGATCTGCTGGAATTCAAGTGTCGGACTAACCACTCACACTTGAATTCCAACAATGTTCCCCTCAAGTGTGAGTCTCGCACATCATTATACTTGTATACATTGTTACGAACCAACAAAACACGTTGTCTGAGTCCACCACTAGAAAGACTTTCGATATAAGCATCCATTTCCGCTCACCTTGCAAGCCAATCCATGGCTCTGAACTAACCATTAAAACTTGAATTCCAACAATGTCACTCTCAAGTGTGATCTCCAATATCATTGTCGTTACCAACCAAGAGAACACACTTTCTGACTCCACCTCTAGGAAGACTTTCGCCCCGGGTTCATTACTAAATATGGAGCTCCAATCTCATCAGTAAAATGTTACCATATCTTACCTTTCCTTTCATTTCACTTCATTCTTTATCTAATTAATGCATCAAAACTCATTAAATAACAAGATAACCACCACTTTATCTATCACATCGGTATAAACTTCATATTCCGGGATACGAATATACAATGCAGGCCACAAAGGATAGAAACGAAGTTAACACCAACCTACCTCCCTCACTCCATTTCACATGCCCTTATCAAATCTATCATTTCAAACAAGATGAGTACTCTAATGTGAAATTGTTCTATATCTATTGCTAAGTCGGTAAATCTTCAGCACCTAAATCCTATCTATTAGAGCAAAATGAATTGTGTTATGCAAGGCAGGCACACGACATAAATTAAACAAATAAAAACTATAGAATGAAAACTAACCTGCCTCTCCCTATGAATGGCATTCACAATTCTTGCAGGCAAGAAGATAAGTCCAAATGTCCATGACATAATTCTGAATATTATGTTTACATTGAAGATTATTGCAGTCCAAACCGACTCTATCCAAGTGTAAATTACCAATAATGCAGTTCTTATAGCAAACAAGCATACCAGCTTAAATATAGTGAAAGCCCTTGTCACCAATAGTATTACACTAACCAAAAGCTCAGAAATTAGTGCCATTAATCACTAAATTGAGTACTCTTTCTCCTAAATAATTACATGTTCAAAAATTCCATAATGTTTGGTTTGATGCAGTTTAACACAGTATCCTGCAATATCAGTAAATCCATATGAAAAAATTATTGAGGACTAAACAACTATGGTGCAAATAAATAAGCAAAAAAAAAAAAGAAAAAACTTTTATATATTTGATCAGATTAAAAAGATTTAAGCATATGCCTAAGGAGGAGCAATCAACAACTATAAGAAAACATAAAGATCACATTAGTAATACTTGTATGTCTCATTATGTTACCTAAAATACACTTGATTTCTTAACAATTGATAGAATTCTTCTATGTTGGATTAGGAAAGTAGTAAATTTTAGGGTTTGTAAAATCATTTAAAACTTTAAACATATCATTATCAAGCTTTAACAAATATCATGACCTCAAACAGCAAACTTCCACAAACAATGATTAATAGAAGAAGAAAACTAAGTAATAAAAATTACAAAATTTATATATATAATAAAACGAATAATCCAAAAGCATAAAGCCATGTCATGAATCCACAAAAAGAATGAGCTTTAATAGAAATGAAGAGAAAAGTAAAATTGGGTTTGAAATAAAAATGAAAATCCAAATAATAATATAATAAATAATAAAAAAAGGAACAAAGAGATACTCACGGTGCGTGGAAAATGGAAAATGGAAATTGGAAAAGAGATATAGTGGAACAGATAAGTGCAGAGATAAAAGCTGAGAGAGAGAGACAAAGGAGGAAGTGGATTGTGAATGTGAAATCAAAGGAAAACTAGTAGTGTTGCTGTGTGTTTTGAAGACAGTGCATGGTGCATAGGTGGCAACAAACTGCTTTCGAGCTGCCACGTAAACTACTTATGGATATATGTTAAGCTGTTAAGGTTATATCAATCCACTCATCCAATTTTTATTCAATGTTTCTGTTTCATTAAATTAAATCATTGTATACATTCTATGTATTTCTCAAAAGTGGTCCACTTTGGACAAAAATCACGCAACCAAGCATAATCTTCCTAGATTTTACTACCCAAATAATTACTCAATCGATATCCATTCTTCAAAATAGAAATAACAAATGTATTTTTCAATATTTTCAAAATTTATCGTGTGTTAAATTGATATTAATTAAATTATTATTTTAATTATAAAAATACTTTTTTTAAGAAATATTGTTAAATTATATTTTTAAAAAGTATTGTCTATTTATTTCAGACGAGTAATAATGGTGAAATATTGTAAAAAAAAATTATATCTAAATATAACAATTTTTCTCTTGTTTTATTATTGATAATGGCGAGTTATATTGTAAACTATATTTATAAATAGTTCATTATCACATTATCAACTACTATTTAAAAATTATTAAAAATTTTAATGATTATCGATAATATTTTTCTTCAAAACTTTTTTCGTTTATGTATAAGATACTATCTATCGATTTAATATAAAATAAATATTTATTTTTTTATTTAAACTAAAATTAAATTAAAAATTATTCTCTTAGACATAAAAATAAAAACAATTATCAACGTCTATTTTTAAGAAAACAACTTATATAATAATTAAAATTTTAAACATTTTTTAAATAATAGTCTATGCCAGACATAGTCATATTTGTCTCGAATAAATTTTTTGCTAATTACTTTAGTCCATAAAAAGGTAATAAAAAGAACATTTGTAATTTTAATAAATTAAAAGACTATTTACTCTTTTATAATACTATAAATTATTAGAAGAATATATCTTGATGTACAAAATTTGATTTTTCGAAGTATAAACATTGAAGGTGAAGCAGTATCTAAAATTTACTCTATACTCTACAATTATACCTCTACTCTCACCGCTAATCTAAACTTTTAATTTTATCATTCCCTTACAATTAAATCAATCTTTTACAACAAAGATTTTCGTTTAGAATTTTTTAAAAACTTAACTTAAATTTTTGAAACACATTTATATACTAGAAATATTGATTCATCATGTTTCCATAACAAACATCCATTTTGGAAAACTTCTCTAAAATTTGAATCAAATCTGGTGAAATAGTTCCGAGAAACTTGATGCTAAGTTTTTTAAAATAAAAATATGTAACGGAAAATTTGAACCACTAAATATTTAGAAAAAATGAAGGAAACATTTTCCTGTTAAAAAAACATTTTCTTACAAAAACAAAAATCAATAAACGGTGAGAGTCCAATTAAATCTAAAAAACTTGATACGAGAATAAAAAGCGAAACGATGTTGTGTAGAAAAAAAAAACGACGATATATAGAAAGGTACTATTTAAAGAGTAAAGGCACTAGTAGTGGCTTTTCTAGTTTCTTCCACTTTGTTCAATTTCAATCTTTATCTTTGGTGGCAGTGCTAATGGTTTTCACAAGTTTTTTTATCTCTTTTTGAGCTTCCTTAGCTTTGGAGGAAATGACCAAACAAGAAAACTACACTCATCAACAAATTTTCTATTTAACATCTTAAAACATTAGTCAACAAATAAAAATAAAATTTATATATAAACACTTATTAATAAAATTTATTTAATTTTTTTGAATTTATATGATTTTCCTATTGTTATAGACTTATAACTACCTACAAAATGCTAACAAATAATATCAATAAAAGAAAAACAAATTATTATAGCAGATAAATCACGTAGAGATAATCATATTATTATATTATTCACTACCTTTAAATTCATAAACCTCCAAAAAAGAGTGTTGAATATATACAATAATGTTGTTTGAAATATCTCTCACAAAAACAACAAAGAATCTAAAAACTCAATTTTTCATCAATTTAGTTCCTTAAAAGGTAAGTATTAGAAAATGTAATCCTTAATATTAACAAATTTGAAGCATAATTTCTGAAATAATTTTTTTTATCTCAATTTAATTAGTCCCTCAGATTATTCTAAAAAAAAAGTAATACAACCAAAAAATTTCATCATAAATCAATTAAAATTTTATTAATTTCAGAAACTAAATTAACTAATAGTACTAATTCATCGGTGTTCCGATATCTTGTCTAACATTTTGAGAGTTATGAATTATTAGCTCGTTGTTGTTTTCACTACTTCCTCTTTCTTGATTTGATTGGTTGAGTCCATAAGAGATTGAGAAAACGGTATGGAAGAATAGAATGAACATAGAGAGAGATAGAAGGGAGAATAAGACCATGTTAAATTTTGTGTATACATGACATAATAAAACATAGTCAAAACAAAATGTAAAGAAGAAAGAAATTAATCATTTGGATTGAGAAGTGCAACGTGAAGGAATGTAACTACCATTCAAAGGATGAAATCTAAGTTGACACTCAAGTTTACACCAAAACTTAAGAGAACCTAAAGGACCTACTCTCCATTGAGTCCTAGCATGTCCTTTAAAATCAAACCCAACAACATTTCTCTTCCATGTCTCATCAACTACTTCAACTTGATCAGGAGTCAAAGGAATAGAAGAAGATTGAACAACATAATTCAATATTTGAGAATTATTCTTAGGAACATCAAATGCGTCGGCTACCATAATAGCTATACCTTGCCCTTGGTAGCTAAGTAAGAATTTCATGTCGGAAAATGTTGCATGTGCTTTAGCATTTCCATTTTGTGCCAATACACGAATGTTTAATTGAGTTTGTAGAAGGCCAGCATAGTCATTTCTAAAAAGATCTAAATGTGCATTTGATATGCTTATTGTTGGTACTCTTGGGTGGATTAATATGTAACCAACAAATACTACTATGCCTCCAATTACAACTCCTATGGCTATTATTGTGCATAGAATTGCTAATAGCCAAATAAATAAATTGGTGTTGCCATTTCGGTGAGTTACTATTATTCTTTTTTTGGGTGTTTTATCATAAGGTTGAGGATTATATTGAGATTGAGATTGAGATTGAGATTGAGATTGAGATTGGGCCTCTTGATCATGATCTTGGTAATGGGGGGAAGGCATGGAGATCAATGATAGGACAAAAATCAAAATCAACCCATGTGGGGTAATTTGTGAGTTTTATTATGTTGTGAGGGTGAGAGTACTTGAGAGGGAGGAGTTTGAGAAGTGGATAAATTTGGGTTCTTTGTCTCTAATTGGTGAGAAGGTTTTGGTATCTTCTTTTCTTAGCTTTAAAGCATATATTATGTCCTTGTCTTGTCCTTGCATATGCTAATTTCTTTTTATATCTTGTTACATAGTACAACACCTATAACTATAAGCCTCTCTCTATTAATTCTCCAACTAGGTTATTGGTTTGGCTACTATTATAATCTATATAAAAAAAAAAGTATATATAAAATGATTTTAGTGCATTTTTGTTACCTTTTTTCTTACACTTGTTTAGAAAAAAAGGTGAAAATAGAAAATAGAAATGTGTGTTGCAAGATGTGTTTTTCTTAACTTGTTCAAAGAATTTGTCTACAAAAATCATAAAATAAAAATAGTTAGTGAATGTGATTGTACAAAAAGTAAATACCAAACTTGCATGGAAGATACTAAGTTATCAGATCTTTTTATTTGTCGTTTCCTGGCTTTGAAGGTATAACACGATCATTGGGATGGGGAATTTCAGTGGATCTTGCCTTGGTTACATCCATGTGTGATACTTGAATTAATAAACTATTGTTTACATTTTTTTTTCTCATTAGACAAGATAAATAAATATCTATCATAATTAAATTATATAAATGTGACATATTAAATTCGTATTTAGATAAAATATCTAACTTAACCATATTAGATTAAAGACTTATATATATGATAACGAAAATACATTTTCTGCATAAAAATCAATCTAATAAAAACTTACTAAATATCTAAACATATTTTGTAACCGTAATTTAAAATTTTTATTTTTTTATATACATTAAATGTTAAATATTCATTATAAAAATTAATTAAATTATATAAATGTAATATATCCAATTCTATCCATACATATTTAATTTAATAATATCTATTTGTTATTTAAATTAAAATTTAAAGACTATATAAACAATTTTTTATAAAATAATAAAAATATATTTTCTGCGTAAAAATTAACATCTAATAAAAGGCGTTAATTCGTAAACCTATTTTGTAGCCGTAATTTAAAAATAACTTCTATTATTTTTAGGCTTTATTGCAATTTTGGTCCCCCTATTTTAGCTGAATCGCGAAAATAGTTCTCTCATTTTGTTTCTCTTCAGTTTTGGTCACCAACCAAAATTTTAGTTCAAAACTTTATGAAATATATGTTACACAATGCTTCAAGATTTCATTTGCAATAATTATACTTGAAATATATGTTAATAAATGATATAGTACGGCTTTAAAGAATAAAATTTCATCAAATTTTGGACAAAATTTTATATGGAGGACTAAAACTGAAGATAAACAAAATAAGATAACTACTTTCGCGATTCAGTTAAAATGAAGAACCAAAATTGTAATTATACATCAGATGTTAAGTCTTCTTTGTAAAAATTAATTAATTTTTAATATTTCAATTTACAAGTGCCTATCTATTCTTGCAGAAATATGGTAGCCTGCATTGCATTCCACGTATGTCCATTCTAACATTATATTCAAAGTTTTTTCCTTTTAAAAAACTTAAAACGTTCACTATTTACACATTCAAAATGGGCCTCCGTCGATGGGTTGGCCCAAATTAGTTGCAAGCTTAAATATATCGGAATTTTTTCGAATGTTACTTTTTTCACCCTTAAAAGTTTCTGAAAAACCGTCAAATTTTGTTTGGAATGATTAATTCGGATATATAACTTTTGTATAACTGAGAATATTGGAGATGAGAAAAAAAAAAATCAATTCTTTTGTCACGCTCACATGCATTTCGAAAGTGCACAAGTAAAAGAATAAATTTAAATATGCAAAAAAAATTTATAAATAGTGGCCACTAATAGATTCTAGCATGATGGTGGTCTCTACTTGGCCTATCCTAGATGTTCTTCAAGGAAAGCTTGACTCTTAGAGAAATATGTATGCAAGTCTTTAGAGCATAATAGTTCTCATTTATTATGTGCAATATCTCCGTCTTTTATTTTATATAAATATCCAGATAAAAGTTTGGGAAATTAGTAGTTCAAATGCTGAGAAACTTTCTATAGGAGATCTAAATGTTAGATCTTGTAAATAGAATATAATAATTGTTAGTATTTTATGTAAAAATTTTAAAGCGTGTATTATACTAAATTTTAAATTTGATCAACATTAATTTTTATGTTTGATTCTCTTCAATTAATTAGATATAAATAAGATGAATAACAAATCTCCTTTAAAATACTTTAAAAACTATTGATGTAATTTGCACTAACACGTCAATCTAAAGTTCAATAGAAGTAAGTAAAATCGTGCATACCTTTCTACCTATAATTTTACTAGTTTTCGTACATCATTTGAGTTCGAATTCTAGAGGTCACCTTTTTGGGGTTAATATTTAAAATTATTTTAAATATCATTCCAAAAGGTGTCACATTATAACCCATAAGTTTATACTGTAGAATTGTCACTATTACCATTTCTTGTGTACTTAATTCTAAATAATTGTTCTAATAGACATTTATATTATTGTTTTGTTACTTGTATAAAAGAAATGTTTAGATAGTCAGATTACTTTAAAATATCTTATGTTCATCGTGAAGTCCATCAAATAGCACATATTTTTATTAAATTTAATTTTTCTTTTTGTTACACCGATCATATTTATTATATAATATCTAATTTTTTCTCTTCGCTGTGTTGACCGACTGGAGTTTGATAGTCTTTTCTAGAAACTTTTAATTTTATTTTTATATTTTCTTTAGCTTGACATTTTTTTTGAAAAAAAAATCTTACCAAGGGTTGCAACTTACTCAAATCAAAAGCTATCGCGAATGTGTCATATGTGATAGATTTGGCTATATGATTGCAGGCAATTTGGGTTCGTACATGTGTTGATCTTTCACATAAAAAACAACTAGATATTTATCATAATTTGTCGGAAAAAAAGAGCAAGAAAAAGAGGACTCTGAGTCACACCTCTCTCGAAGTAACTAGTGGCACCACACAAAACAACCTCAAAATTCTACTACCTTTTTTGTGCTTGACCATGATAGTTTTCAGACACATACATGCACAAACACAAATACAGACACTCTTTTCATTTCCTAAATCATTCCAACAACTACTGTCTGGAGTCTTAACCACTGACTGCTAACTGTTTCACTTTTTCAACTGACCATGAAACTGTCTCAGACATTGCTGCGGATACCCTTCATTACAACATCAACAACGTTTATTCACAGTCAAAATTCTATCTTTAGCTCATATGGTAAAAGGGTCTCTGTGTTTGGCTACAAAAGTCTCAGATTTACAGATTTTGCTTGCAGCACTTCAGGAGCTTCTGTTTCTTCATCTGCGGCGAGTCCTTCATCGCCGCTCCTTGATTCTAATTCTGGTTTTGATTCTGTTGTTACTCAGGAGATGCCATGGAATCTGGACGGGATAGAAGAGGGCATTGAAAAGGTTAGACTTATGTTCTGAGTTTGGAATTCAGATTTCAGACTTTCATTGGTTGTTATTTACTTTGAATGTGGGTTTTTTATATTTTTGAATTTTGTGTGATGGATTGTTTAGGTGATTTATAGATGCCGGTTTCTTGCTATTCTTGGAGTTTTTGGGTCTTTAATTGGATCATTTCTATGCTTCATCAAGGTATTAATTTCAAACTTTTGTGTTTGTATTTGATCAACATTATTGTACCATTTTTTTTTATGGACGAAATGATAATTACCATCAGAAACTCACTTACAACTGCGACGTCTTAGATTCAAATCCGGAACTTAACAATATCAACATTTGTTAGGTGAATTATGACCTAAATGACAAATTATTGTACTTCTTAATGGGATGTTTGTTAGAATGTTCTAACCTTGAAAAAATACAGAGAAGACTACATAATTCTAGTTTTGTGCACGTTTATGAATAATTGAATGAAATGTTGAGAGTCTCATGTTGGATAGTGTTATAACCTAGAGTTCGCGACATCACTTTTTGAGATATTGTCCCTTTTTCGTTTTTGTCCTTAGTTAAAAGATGTTTTAGTGAGTTGACGAGTGTGAGTGTTTTTGTTGTACGGGGACAACAAATCCCTCAATCGAGGCTAAGAGATTAAAGGGCTTGTCAGCCTTCGTGTGTGGCTTCGGCCCACCTTTTAGCGCCAATGTTCCAACCTCAAGTATGTTACACCTCTTTTCTGTGGTATTGTCCTCTTTGGGTCTTTTGTAAGCCCTCACGAGTCTGTCTTTGGTTAAAAGCGTTGCAACGAGTTGAAGATTGTGAGTGTTTATTATCTGCCCTTAGTCTCGATTCACAAACAATGTGAGACTTCTTTGGTACACTGGAACAAATAGTGATATGGAGTGAATAGTAATTATAATTTACATGTAACACAATCCTCAACCATGAGCTAGCTTTTAGGATTTAATTAGGTCCAAATCCAAATTCTGATTTGCTATTAGAGCTTATCCTAGATTCATGTAGATGTGCAGGCCGAGAAATTTCACACTCCAAATGTGCAGTCATGCAATCCTCACCTTATGAGATAGCTTTCTGAATTGAGTTAGGCGAAACCCTGAAATTCTAATGTGGACCATATTCAAAGAAACTATAAAAATGGAGGGTTGATCACAACCTAGTTTGGTAGTATAAAAATTCAGGGGTCTACAAAGTGACCTCCATTTAGTATTTATTGTTCTTAAATGCATGATAATTATACATTATACATGCATATTATTCAGATAAATGGCTTTGTGCTGGTGATAAGGATCAATTAGATTTTATCATCCTTGATCTTATATCTATGATTTTTACTTCCAGGTCATAATTTGACATGCCTCCATCCATCACATTTATTCAAAAAGGAAACAAATAGTGTTTTTAAGTGACTTTTTTCTTGGAAAATTAACTAATTTCTCAAACTAGTCGAGTCAATCGAATCAGTTTCAAAAAATTAAGCAATACTACGATTGTTATTATATATGATGAGTTTTACCACTAGAGTCTAGCACAAGTGATTGGTATGCAATGTGTCTGATGAGTTTCATTTTAATACGTTATTCAATTTTACATGCAGGGATCCACATTTGTTGCAAGATCTTTTATGGAATACTTTGTAAACCGCAGTAAAGTAATCCAAATGTTGATAGAAGCTCTTGGTGAGTGCTCTACTGTTAAACACCTATAAAATTGTGTAGTTAGCTTCTTGCTCTTTATCTTAAATATATATATAACACATTATTCTTCATTTGATCTTTGTGATAAATAACATTGGACCCTATATTATCTGTGAAATTGAAGAGTATCATTATTCTAATTTTCAATCTTAATGGACAGTAACTTTTATATATGTGAAAGCTCTTTTAAACTATGTTCATTTTTTCTTCTTTTGTGTGAGTATTGTGATTGTTCTAAGAGGATTTCTTTGTGCTTCTATTCTTTCTAACTGCTACTTTTTTTCATCTAGATGTCTATCTTTTAGGAACTGTGATGCTGGTATTTGGAATGGGTCTCTATGAGCTCTTTGTCAGTAATCTTGGTAGTGCAAACTCTCTTCCAGATCAAAAACCTTCTGATAGATCAAATCTATTTGGCTTATTCACTTTGATGGTTAGTTTCCTAACATTCTTTTTCTCCTGGCATAAACATTTGTAAGCCTGTTTCAGCTAATTTATGGAAAAAACTTATGACATATCCATAAACTATTTTCAGCTTATTTTCATAACCTCTTCAGAGTAGCTCCTATATACTTTTCTGATTTTAGTTCATTTGTTTCGCCTTCTCAGGAACGACCGAAATGGTTGGATATAAAAACTGTGAATGAACTGAAAACCAAGGTTGGTCATGTGATAGTGATGCTGCTTCTTATTGGGTTGATTGACAGAAGTAAGAAGGCTACTATACAATCTCCTGTGGATTTGCTTTGCTTCTGTGCTTCTGTTTTTCTTTCTTCTAGTTGCCTCTTTTTGCTGTCCAAGCTGAATGAGCCTAATTAACTTTTGCATATACATGTTTATATTAAAAAATGTCATCATTAAGGAGAAAGTTAGAGGATAAGAAGTGATATACATGCTTGGTATTTACTCTTATTATGTATATATATTAGGATGAATATGTATCTATCTTGGTCTCTTCACTTTACATAATAAATAAATAAGTTGATGCTAATTATGTGAAAACACCATAAATGTTACTTCGATTTACTTGAGTATTTTTAGATTACTGATATAAGATAGAATGGGATGAAATGATATGGAATGAAGTAAATCAGAATAGAAAAGAATAAATTTTTTATTGTATGGTTTGGATATTTTGGGATGGAATAGGAAAAAAAATTCATTTTGTTATTTAGAAGTTAAACAGAACGCAATGAATTATAACATTTTTTATTTTTTATTTCTTATTGTTATTTTTTTAAAATAATACATTCAATAAGAGAATGATGGAAGAAAAATAAAGGGATATGATGGAATTAGTTAGAATAGATGTCACCATGCCACATTCTATTCCACCATTTTGTAAAAAAATATACAATTGAATGTTATTTCATTTGATCTAGTTCCATTTCATTCATCATATATCACCAATTAAAATATATGTTTGAATTAACTAATTAGAATGTATAAAATAGATATTCGAATTGATTATTCTAGACTTATATTTGAGGGGTTTTGAATAAGGTCGAGCAAAAAGGACTCACCCACCCAAAACCCGATTAATCCAACAAAAAATAAAGCAAGTGAGCGGTTTCAAATGGTTTACTTGTTAAATATTTTAGTCTTGCATGGGTATAAATTAGTTAGAATAGACTAAAATAAAAATGTTTGTATTTCACATAAAATTAAATTAAAAATTTTATTTTACTGAGTTTAAAACCAATTTTTTCTTTTTGTTTTTTGCATTTAAACCAAGTTAAACCAATTACATAGTTAATGAATTGAATCACAGATTTAAAACAAATCAATTAATCAAATTTAATTAAAAAACTGGTTTAACCATTTTTAAACCTTTTTAACCAAAATCATCATAAAAATAAAACCACAAAATGAATGAACCTTAGTCCCAAATCACTCTCTCCCTTGTTATTGCTATCAGTTAGCATCCAATCCTTGTATTAGCAATACAACAAAACTACAAGACCAAGTTTCGGTTTCATCAAGCCAATTCACTTCCATATGATATGAAATATTTTCTGCAGCCATAATGCATAAAGGTTATTGTATTATTCTATTATCAAGCAACAATAATGCATATTGGTTCATTTATCTGACCAATCTGTCATATGAATTCTCTAGGGTGGAATAGCTTAAATATATTAACAAAATCATACATGAGATTTAGCAGATACATTGTCACAGTATTCAGATTTATTAGTATCACAATTCAAGGATTCTCTTTCAAGTATTAGTTTCACAATTAATATTTTGATATTTATTAGTTTCACAATATGATAATTATTTTGTAAACATGTTTCTTAAAATGGTCATGAGGGGTTTGAGCCCCTGCCAAATTAGCTTACATCCTATATAAAGTAAGTCATTTGTTAATATTTATTTTAATTTGTTAATTCTAGTATTTTTAATTCATTTGCAACAAATTTAAAAATAAAAAATAAGAGAACAATTTAAGTTTTTGTAAACATTAATTGAAAATTAACAAAAAAAAAACAACATAAAAATACATTAAAGGCTACTAAAATTTATATTGATTGGTGTGATGGTGTCCATTTAACACAAAAAAGTTAATTTTAAAATAATAAGATAAAAAGTTGAGTAAAAATGTTCTCAATTGAAGCTTAAAGAGATGAAACTGTTAAAAAAAATTATGTGTAAAATTAAGAGGAAAGAAATAAAATTGTGAGACATAAATTGAATATAATATTTTCAAATAGTCATAATTTATAGAAAGAAAGAAAAAGTTATAGGGTAAAACAATAGCACTATATTAGTAATATTTAGATCATAGTAGCCACTTTATTTTTGCCCCCAAACGTTGGTAAGCACACCAAACATCCACCAAATGTGGTCTAAAAGCCTTCACAATGAAGGTATTTCATTTAGGTATAAGCAATCACGTGTTTATTTCACTAATTTATACATTTTTTATTTTATTTTTCATCTTAGTTTTCACATTTCTTTTATTTTCTTGTTTTTTAATTTGATTACGTCCATATTAGTTTTTTTTCTTTCTAATTTAGTTAAAATTTGGAATTATTGATGTATTTATTGTTTGTATATTGGTGAATTTGTGGTTATTGGGAAACGTTAAGCTAGCTGGCTACTAACCGTACAGTACATTAACATGAGAAGGAGAAAACGCCAAGAAACAAACAAGTATCTTTTTTTTGATTGCTTTACAACTAGATTTCAATTTCAACAATATTATTATATATCACTCTCTCTTCTCTTTTAGGAGAATCTGACGCCTACTTTGTACTGTAAATAAATTTTTGGAAAACCTAGGATTAGCCATAACAAGGTTTCCACTAGGACTATACTATAGCCTAGTGGCTGATTCTTTAATTTCATTTAAAGGAAAGTGCATATAGTTGGGAAATCAAACTCTAAATCGAATAAATAATTGCAAATTATATTTTAATCCCAATAATAACATATGAAATTTATATAGTATCATATAAAGTAAATACATAAATTAGAAGAGTATATATAAAAAAATATTTTAAATTAATGAATTTTTATAATCAATATATATATATATATATAATATTGAGTTCAATGTAAGATTTTTAACTAATTTAAAAATACTAATTACGTTTTCTATAAATCTGCAAGTTAATTATGAAATTATAAGTAAAACAATAGTAAAAATAAAAAATAATTTTTTTATTGAATCAAAAGAATAATAATTTATTTTATTTTAACTTAATTGTAAATTTAATCTTTTTATTGTTATTAATTTATAAAAATAGTCCTTCTATTTTAATAGTCGATAGTTTTGATTGTTCTATCAGACTTTTG
>JBBPBS010000738.1:9268155-9303877 GCA_037974835.1 Cicer judaicum
ATTATATATATATATATATAAAAATTAATAGTTAATAATAAAATATATACAAAAAAAATTTAAAAATTGAGTAGGGTTGTCGATAATATTCAAACAATATTTTATAATATGATGAAATAAGTGATATAGTTGATATATATTATACATGTTATTCATAACGATTATTTTATTTTTAATGTGGGTACTATTGTGATAATCATTCGTAAATGTATGGATTTCATTATTGTAATACATCATATTGTATTCATATGGACTTAATTAATCATCTGATATACTACAATTAAAAATTAAAAAAGACTTACACAAAGATAATATATAAAAAGTATGTAATTAATTTTAACGCTTGATAAATTATAGATAAAAAAAACTATAAAATAACTATAATTAAAAATAACAATGCATGAGAAAAATTATAGACAATTAATTGCATATACAAAATAATTAATTGACCCACATAAACATTGGAGTATACACCGGATAGTTTGAAAGTTTGAATGAGAGCTTATGTGGAAATTTAAGAGATTGGATTGTTGTTAGTAAAATAAAAATTGTAGTGTGTAGATCTTCACCAACTTGTTTTTTTATGAACAACTTCAACTGAAAGTATAATTGTTGGAGTTGTTTTACTAGAAAAGAATCTGTTAGGGAGCTACAATTTATTATCTATAATTTTTATCATGCATCATTATTTCTTTTCGTATAATTATTTTAAATTTTTTTATCTATAACTTAATTGTTAAGCATTAAACTTAATTACGTGTTTTTTGATATATTATTTTTATTTAAGTATTTTATAATTTTTAACAGTGGTGGATCACACAATTAATGAAGTCTACATGAGCACAATATGATGTATCACACTACTAAAATAACAAAATAAAATAAAAAATTGAATGGTCATTCAATCAATTAGTATTCACATTAGAAAGTATATTAACGTTGGAAAAAAAATGCACAATATCCGATCATAATTTAAAATATTTTTTTTCAATGTTGTCGACAATTCTATTTAATGTATACAATTGTTTAGTAATTTTAATTAATTTTATATTATTATAAATTAATAATTGAAATTTTTTATTATATTTTTTATTTTGACATTATTTAATATAAAAAAAGAACTTCACATGACCGCATTCGGATATGAGATCCGGTGAAAACCCAAAAAGTAAGTTTCCATTCAGGTTGGATTTTGGATTTCTGTTTTGAAAAACTAAAATCAAATTTCGTTTTGAGTTTTCAATTCCCAGATATGAATTTCATTTCTCAGCTGATTTTTAGTTTTTATTTTCTTTCAGTTGAATCACAATTTTTGTCATATCTCATTTTAAATTCATCAAATATATATAAAAAAAAGTATTTACACACAAAAATAATAAAATATAAAAAAGTATTAAATTTTAATTATTTTAAAATATTTCATATATTATAAAATTATAATTTATTTAATTAAAATAATTTTAGTAATAATGATTGAAAGTAATAATTATAGAAAATGACTATCATAATAATGATTGATTGTTAAACGTGGTTGCAATGATAAAAAATAACAGTTGATAGTTAGAGATATAATGTTCTGAACATGATCAACAATGACTATAAATGTGGACGGTAGTGAGGAGATGATGGTTGTAGGTGTGTAGTTGGTGGTGGTGGCGACTATCAAATTTGGTGGGTGGTCGATGGTGGTGGTGAGTATCAAATATAGTAGGTGGTGACGATGGTCATAGGTAAAACAAATGTTCATTACTATAGGTTATAGTGACGGTAAAAAAATGTTGATATTTGTTGACTATACATGATATATAAAAATGGCGTCGATATATATTTTATGCCCTATAACTACGAATTTCTGACCTTTACCCACGACTTTATGCTGCCACTATATGTCAAGTTTCTTGTAGTGTGAAGATTGTCAGAAGTAGATGGTCGATAATGACAGATGGTAGGAAGTGGGTGATTGGTGGTGGTCATATAGATGATGGTCGGATGATACGGTGATTGTTAAAGATAAGTGGCTAATAGTATTGGAGGTGGTGGTTGAAGGTGGATAGACGATGAAGATGGAGATGGTTGTGATGGTGGTGGTGGTGTGTGGTCGATGATGGTGGCAGTGGTCAGAAGTAGGGGATCGATGATGGTAACGATGATCAGAGGTGAAGGGTAGGTGATAGCTAGTGATGGTTTTGTAGTAGTACTTATGTTTATTGACGGTGACATGTTAAATTTAAAACAAAACTAAAAATTATAAATAAAAAATAATAATTATTGAGTTTTAAGAAAAAAATATTATGAAAGTAAATAAAAAAAATAACTCAACTCTATTTTAATTGAATATATTTTAATTTTAAAATTAATTTTTAAAATAAAAAACTCATAATTACTGTAAACGGACCTTAAAATATTTTAAAGTTGAGTTATATCAAAAAAAAAATTAGAAAAAAAGGATTGTAAAGAAGAAAAAAAAATCCCAATATAAGAAGATCCTTTAAAGCATAGTTTTTATGAGGTAACTTTAACGGTCTTGATTTAAACAACCAAAATAAAAGTTTTACATTACATTAAAATTTAGACTTTTAATAAATTAAAAGACAAATCTAAATAGATTTATAATTAAAAATTTATATTTAATTTATTAATAAATATTTTTAAAGTAGTTGTCAGCATTTTGTTAACTTTATATTCATTGCTCATTCAAGTGTGGTTGTAAGTTCAATAAATGTAGAGCTAGCAATAGAGTGGTGGTGTTCTAGAAGTGAAGACGTTTCTATTATTACAATTATTACAAATAAAAGACTAGATGAGTCACCAAACAAGATAAAACGTGGATAAATATCGTGAACACAACATTTTAAAGTTATTTAATTTTTTCCACTCCAAAAATATTAACATTTATTGCAATGTAGAGTAAGTCATATACGTATATCTAGTTATGCATATCCGTGTCTGAATTCTAAAAATATTTAATTGTTAATTTATTAAAAAAATAAGAGCATATTTTTTTAAATAAATATTACAGTGCAAAAGCATCTAAGTCTAAGACTTTGATATTCTTAAATTTTAGATTTTTTAATATGAGAAATTAATAAATAAAATAAATCAAAAATTAATATTATAATTATTTATGATTAATAATGTATATTCATATAATATCAACTTATTTATCAACAATTTAAATAAATTTAATACTAAAAGTTTACATATCATTTACACTACACTAATCAATTTCATTGAAAAAAAGATAAAACTAAAAGAAAATTTGAGGGATAAAACGAAAACTTAAGCCAAATACAAGGAAAAACGACACCCTAATTGAAAACTTTATCTAGAAAATCTATCATAATAAAGCCGCAAATCATTTGAACATGCTTCTTCCTTCTCTTTTATTTCTTTTCCTTTATGTTGTTTTTTCTCTTCTCCTTAAATTCATTGATAACATTTAAAAATTTCACTTATCAACCATATATCTATATATATTTAAACAAAATATAATTCTTATAAACTTTAGTTTACCATACACGTAATATGGTAGTTTATTAGTTTAGCATATTATAAATTGAGACTTAATATGATAGTTCATTTATATCTTATCTTTTATATTGTTACATCAATCGAATCTTAAATGGAAAAAACTATCATTTTTATAAATTATGTATAATTTTTTAAAATTACTTATTATTATAGGATTTAAATTAATTTCAATTTGTACGTATATATATGTTTATAATTTTAATATCAATTTTTACTCTGATATTTTAAATGAATAAATTATTTGCTTATTCATTCATGCTGATTTCTAACACATATCCCACCTTAGGCTAAGAATTTAACTAGAGAGACTAGGTATAATATATTGAATTAAGAGTGAACATCCACTTTAGTGCCTAAAGAAACTATGAGACTCAATTTATTCCTTTGGCAAAGATAAAACCAATTTTTAGTTATTAAAAAATAATAAATTGAGACAACTTAGTCTATATTTCAGCCACTATTTAAAAATTGATTCTAAAAGGGACAATAAATATGTGACATCAAGATTATTGTCATATACATTAATGTCTGGTTTTAAATATTGTCATGTTGTTTTTTGACAACACTTTAAGTGGAAACTTAAATGGTTCAAAATTATTTTTTTTATGCAGTAAATAGAGTCTCGTAATTTTTCTTATCAACTACAATAGATTTTTACTCCAACGTCAATGTATCATTTAAGGTTGACTTTGATTTGTCAAAGTCGTTGATTTAAATTGCATTGCACAATTTCTTTGAATTTTGAACTGCATTAATACTTTTTTTACCAACATATTCCAAATTAATTTATTTATTTTTCTGCAAATAACAACAAATACTAAGTAACTTTTTTTTTTACTAATTCTCTCTATTAAAGGATAAAATTGTATATATTAACAAATATAATACTATTAATCGTTTTCTTAATTCCTGCAATATGATCATGAGAATCCAATATATAGAAACAAAGGTAGTACTAAATTAAAATATATGATATTTTATTTTTGTGATCTTCATGAGATCTATGAAGGTAATACTAAGTCGTTTCGTGATAAAAGTTTCACAATAAAAAAAATTTATTTGTTTGATCAATGAGGTATAGGTCTAGCAAAAGAGGCTAGACCTAGACTCTCACAGTACGGTGAACTTGAATTTAAATCTCCGTCAAAAGAGGTAGCTATATTTAGTGTTCGTTGAGTCTCGATTTGGATTACCTGAAATGGAGAGAAACTATCTCATTATATTTGTATAGTAACATGTTTTTTTGTTAGATGTTTTTATCTTTATTATAAAAAAAAATATTTATTTAAATCGATAGAAATTACATTAATTGAACAAGAATAATATAATTTAAAGTCATTAAAATCAAAAAAGATGAATTTGCAGACAAATTTAGACAAATTTACAACATCTAAGTTAACAACAGAAAACAATAAAATATCTACAAAAGTGATAAAGTCTACGAATATAAAAATTAAGTAAAGTATCTTAAATACTCATAGATTCAAAACTTTAACGTTTGGGGACGCAAAAATCATTGAAATTGCGTTAGATAGAAGTTGACTTATTGATGAACTAAACAAATACCACAACTAAGCAGAAAACCAAAATAGTATCAATAGAAAAAAAAATTAAAAATGTGATTTTAAATCTAAAATTAATCTTAAATCATTTCTATTAAATAAAGAAAAGAGAAATAGAATAAAGAAAAGAGATCAAGCTGCTGCTTGATTTATGTAGCTAATTTTAAGATAAGAAAGAATTTGTTATGCTTATTGATTAAAAATAAAAAAATAAAAAATAAAAAAGAAAGAAATAACTTATTAGATGCTTTTTTTCTCTAAATTTCTTTTTTCAAAAAACTTTGTTAGATAATTTGTCTTCAAGATTTTTGCATTTCAATGATATATTTTTTTCTTTTAATTTTTTTATTTTTAAAAAATAAAACTTTAATTGAAAGATAAATAAATTTGATTAAAAATTATTTCAACAAAAATTTAAATTCAAATTCTCTCAAATAGTCAATAAACTATTATTTATCATATATCGGGAGATATACTATTTTATTATAATATAGTGATCTAAAATCCCCTAATTTTTGGTATGTTTCACATATCAATACATCATTATTTATTCATTAAAATTAATAATTAAATTTTAAAATTTTAAGAAACTGTTGAAATCAATTTAATCAATTGTTTATTGACATTTTTACAACAAATAAAGCAATAAAAGTTATTGATAAATTATTCATATTTATTCATTACAAAATACATTCACAGTTGTACGTAACATTTATATTTTTGTAACATTTTTTATTTGCCTTTTTAGGTGTATATGACACGCATTCAACTATACTATTCTATATATATACAAAAGTTGAAACAATGAATAAGTCTTACATAAGCATAATTTCAGAATTAAAAAATTTGGACACACGTGTAAACAAAAAATAATCGGTTATATTATTTTGTTATTTATTTATTTATTAAATAATGTGTCTAGAATTATTATGTGAGCATGTTAATATTATTACTATGAGATAATAAATAAAGACACACCAACGGTTTCAGTGTCATTAACAAAAGTGTAATGGCATTACAATTAGGCCTGTCGAAAAAAATGACAATACAATTAGGATGAACAATTTTTCAGAAGAGAAAACCTACGATTTTGAGGTTGTGGTTGTTTAGTATTTGATTCATTTAACTCAAAATGTCGATAGGAGAAGGTGCTTTGCTTAGAGTGTCATTCAAATTTTTGTGGTTCTCAATGCTTCTTACTTTATTGCTCTGTACTATCTCTGTTGCAAACTAATTAATGTATTCCATTCAGTGGTGGCCTTATCACTAACACGTTTCAAATGGGGTTAATGTTTAACTGCTCCATCAAAAATACCTAACTCTCCACTTCTTTATTTATGATTGTAGTTAGGAATTTTTTATTTCGAAATATCTATCAAAATCATTTTGTCCTTTAATTAAATAAATAGTATAAGAGATTTAATTTGGTTTATTGAAAGAGTTAAACTAGAATTTGGTGTATTAGATTTTTATCAAGTCTTTTAAATAACGTTATTATAATACCGCAATTTTATTTGATTAATTAAAAATTATTTTAAAATAATAATAAGAATAATATATAATAATATATTTTATAATTATTTTCAAAAAATTTAAACATCATTATTTTAAAATTTAAATTTGAGTATATATTAAAATAAAATAATATAAAATAAAATAAAAAAAGAAATTGTGAATTACAACAAAATAATTTTTATTTATTTTTTTCTCACAGTTTTATTTTAGTTTATTTTCTTAATTTGATATCCAAACACGCTTCAGCTGTTTTTTGTCAATCTGCTCAAACACTCTCAATCCAACCAAAGTTCACTTGCTGTGAAATATTCAAACACTAGCACAATTTCCTTGACAAAATCAACACACGTTTTTATTTTCTTTGCATTTGTTTCATCCTTAATGTAAATTCTTTTATTTTCTTCATTTTATAACATCCTTTTACAAACATCCTACAAACCAACAGAAAGAAAAAATAGAGAAAAAGTATTTCCTTAATTATACTTTGCTTAAAAATTGTTGCAAAAACAATGTAAAATCCAGCTAAAATTAGTGCGAAACAACACAAGATCTAAAACTTGAATTTATCTAAAAAACATAAATATGCACTGTTTTACCTATAAGTTGAGACAAAAAAATCAAGAAAAAGATGAAGAGGAAAACGGTAAAAAACGCTTAAAAACAAGAAGAAGAAGAAGCAGAAAATAGGCAGCAGCAACGGTGATGTTTCAGTCGTTGGTCCACTATAAGCTTTATATTTTTAACATTCATTTTTTTTCTTCTTTTAAATAAGTCTTATTTTATGTATTAAATTCAATTACTTTTATAATAAATATTAAATCTGCTAAATATATGGAGAAATTTTTCTATTAAAAACGAATTGGATGTATTGTCTTTTAACCTATTAGTTGTCAGAACAAAAGTTGTACAACTTGATGGTTCTAAAATTCGTTTTTATAAATAAGATAATTTAAAATCATTTTTTATTTATTTTTGTGACAATTTATTTGAGTTGGTAAAACACAAGTTGTACTACTTGATGGTCTTGAAACTCTATTTTAAAAATAATAAAATAATCTTAAGAAGGTTAAATTAGATTGACATCTTTTTACTCCTTGAGTTTTGAGACACGATTTGTACAACTTGATCGTCTTAAAACTCATATTTTAAAATAATTATTCAAATCAAACAAGTTTTTTTTTATGTTCATCAAAATTAACTTTTTTAAATAACAAATTACAATTTATTTAAAAACAATCAACACATTCACATTTTATACCATGAACTACATAGCTTTGATTTCTTCATCGCACCGGGAGATAAGTAGGAGCAAGATCATACTCTTGTCAAATACAATAATAATTTTTACTCTTTTAAACACGCTTTTATCTCAAAAATCACATTTATAAAAAATAATTTATATTCATATTTAATAATAAACAAAAATAAGTATGTTTAAGCTGTTATAATTTTGCACAATTAATTATAGTTAACCGTTTTTAACAGATGTCTTAGGGTGCTAATACCTTCCCCACACATAATCGACTATCGAACTCAAAATCTAGTATGAAAGACCATTTTTTGTTTTGGTTTTTATTTTTAAGGGTTTCCCAATGTTTTTCTTAATTTAAAATAAATTTTGATGGCGACTCCATTGAATTCGAGAAAAACTCAAAATTTTAGGCTACAACAGTTATATATCGACTATAAATAAATTAATTATTTTATATATAAAATATATGATTTATATATATAATGTTATAAATAAAGATTTACTAAAGAAATTTTGTGGTACTAAAGTATTTGACTTATTATTGTTTCAGTACTTTAAAGTTTTTTTAACGGTATAACTAAGAGGTGTATTATGTTGATAATAACGGCGATGTAAATATATAATATAAAAAATTTATATTTGAAAAAGAGACTAAAAAGAACTGTTGAATTATGAATAAATAAAATGTTAAATATATAACATATGTAACTCATATTTAATATCTTAAAATTTTGAAGAGACGTAATGTTAAAAAATTTTATAGTTGTTAAATATTTAATTCGTTGTTATTCCCATATCTCTACTTCTCTCAAAAGTCATTGATTAGGTTGCTTTGGCATTGCTGGAGGGATGTTGAATATTATCCAAATGGCAATCCTATCAACGCTACAAATGAGTTTTTATCATTTTCATCCTTAGACAATATCTATCTTAATCTTGAACTGAAAGTATGCAAATAAAAATAAAGATTGTCAATTGTAAGATCACACATTATATCGTAAAGAAAATATCTATTTGAATTTTGATTGATTTGTATCCACTAATTTGATAATCTCCTTGACTAAAGTGTTACATTTGTCACGTCCTTCATGTTAATTGATTTATTATATTCATTACTCTATTTTAAGTCAAAAAGTATACTATTCATAATGTTGATTGAAGTAAGTACTACATTTCTTAATTTGGCACTCAACTTGAAAGATTAGATGTTGCAAAAGCATGTCTACATGGATATATTAATTGGTTGACTTGTAAAAGTGGCTAATTAATATATCTAATATTAATTCTCATTATTTACAAAACATTGCAATAGACATAAAAAGTGAATCGAAATAAAACCAACTGAAACTTGGTAATGTTTACATAAATAATATTTTTTCTAGTAGTTGGGAGATTTATATATTTTCGTGTAGAAGTGTTATTTTAGTTGATTGTAGATTACGTTTTTAGTTAGAAAAATCATTTAGGCATTTTGAATTAAGACTATTGTATAGTATGTTTAATGAGTGCTTTTGAATTAGCTAGGAGTTATATATGAATTTGATACAACTATTTAGGTATAGACATATTAGCTACAATGTTGCTACCCCAATATCCTTGTCATAAAGATAGTAAAAACTAATTTTGAACAACTTTTTGCAAACTACTTAACAAAAAAATTAGCAATTATTTTTTTTACATTAATTGTAAAATAGGTAAGTAAAATATTTCTAACTAATTTGTCACCTAATCAAAGCTACAATTTATTTTCACCTATTTGAGTATTCTCATGTAAAATGGAGAATAATAATTGAGAGTGATGTAAATTGTACTAATTAAATATATAATTGGAATAAAGTAATTCAAATTGTATTGAAAATTAAAAAAGAGAATTATTTTAAAACTGATGGAGTAATATTTTGTGTATATATATAAATAGACATATTTTAAAATATTAATTATTTAATTAAATAAAAATGATAAAATTGTAATGAAAATAATTTAAATAAAGAAGAAAAAAAATGAGAGCCAAAAAGCCACACTAAAACTTAATATTTTTTTTTTATATATAATTATACAGTACTATATACTCTCTATAATAAAATATAGATAAAAAGGTATTGGTATTTAGAATAAATTTGTTTAGATACATTTATTTTTTCTTTTGCATTCTATTATCGAGAGATTATTTATATTTGTAAGAAAGGTGGAATCAAAATTAAATAGACCCACAGCAAAAAATAAAATCAATCAGACAAAATCTCAAAATTTAATGGGACAGATGAGATTTAATATGTGCCGTTGTTTGTTGCATTATTCATTTTATATTATTTCTTCAACAATTTTGCTTCTCCATATCATCACCACGTAGTTATTCTAACGATAGTCCTTAATATTAGGATTCAAAATATATACAGTGGCATGCATTTAATGTGTTGACACCAACACAATGAGTACTGTATGACAAATCATGTATTTTTAATTCATTAAATAAAATAAAAAACTATTTCTGAATGCATGTGTAAAATTATATATAAAGAAAATATAAAATTATTTTTTCAGTCTTTTTAAACTCATAAACTCTTTCATTACTATTTTTTTTTTCATAGGCAATTGTTATCAAGTTTTTAAATCTTTATACTTATATATAAAATAATATAAAATTTGTATAAAATAATCTTTAAAATCTCTAGTAATTAATTTTTTTAATCTCTTAATTCATTAACTAAATTACTACGACCACAGTTTATGCATGATGTGTGAAAAATATATTTGCATGTCAAATATCTAGTAATATATCTCTTACAATTTTTCTCTAAATTATTTTAAAGAAGTGTTAATAATATATTTTTTAAATACAATTTTAATATATTTTTTTTAATTGATTAAAATATATATATCTCACTAAAATTTACATATAATTAACATAATTTAATAAAATTTATGTGAATTTTAACTGATTAAAAAAAAATAAGATGAAAAATGTGTGTTAAAAAAATATATTAATAGTATTATTATTTTTTTCAGAACAATTATTGTATGTGGTTGGTGGTAACCCTCGTTCTCTCTCCACAATAATACTTTAAATATTTTTTCATATTTGCTTTATTTTTCTTCCCTATAAAACAAACTATTAGGGGATGCTTAGTTTTATCCCTCAAAAGCATAGTGTCATTATATATAGCTTTGTTATATTCAAAATAACCAAACAAACAAAAAAGCAAGGAGATGAAGAATAGGAATAGGGAAAATCAAAATAGAAATGGTAACTATAAATTGGGATTAGGAGGAAAAGAGCATTCAGTGACTGAGCTTGGTAGTATTGACACACAAAGACTACTCTTAGCTAGTGTTAGTGATGGTGAAGCCATAATAAAGAAACAAAAATATCTCACAAATTCACTTTGTCTTAGACAAATGAAATCTCTCGATGCTATTGCAGATACTATTTTACCTTCAATCAATGACTTTGTCGCCGTCAGAGACGATGAATACGCTGCTACCTTCTACCATATTTCAGCTTCCATGGCTGGAACACCTGAGCGTGTATATTTGCTTATACTTTCCTATAGTTGCAATTTATTAGTCTTCTAAACTTTTTTCTTTTTCACCCCATAAAATTACTATATGATATATCCATATTTACACATATATGCATACATTTTTTGACAATATATATGCATGTATATTTTGTAACGATTTTTTTTTTCATAATAGATTTTATTAATAGTATAAATTCAACAAAAACTAATATTAATTAGAAGGGAATTAGAATTGATATATTAGATTAAAATTAAATTATTTTAGTGTTGGACCTCTTTTATGTATTGTTCAATAATGGATCTCATGAATTGACTAACTATAGCTAGTATAGGACCTCTTAACTTATTTATTGTGTTGATATTAGCTATCAATTAATAATATTAATTTTTCTAGCAATAATAAATTAAATTTCCCTGTTATACAAGTTAAGTTTATGGATCTACTTTGAATAAAAAAGCTATATTAGAAGAAAATTAATGTTTTGGTTTGGATTGTTATGTGTAGGTTGGTGGTGTAATAAGTGAGAGATTGAATTATCACCCTATGACATGGTTACTAAAGTTTGTGTTGTGGTTGCTATCTACATTGGTTGGAACAATCATTTTATGTGGTATGGGCTGTTTATCCACCAAGTTCCCTTTTATCCACACTTTCCCTAACTTACCTCTTCACAAACGCCAACAAATTATGCAATCTTGGTCTCTTAGTTTCTTTCGTCATCTTAGGATGTTTTTCAAAACTATCAAACTTCTCACTCTTCTTGTCTTCTTCACTCAGGTAATATTTTTAATACCATTTGCATGCATCAAATACTACTAATATATGTATAAAGTATTTAATGTATGTATTTTGCGTTTGCTTTTTTTTTTTTTAATAGTAAACTTACAACTAATTTGGTTTCTATTAAATATGTTAGCTATTCATTTTAGTGTATATGGTTTTATGATCAATAGTTAATAGTTTAACCGGTCTAAGCACTACATCATTAAAGTATGGATTTTAGGTCTTAAATAAAATGTTTATTTGACAAAGAAAAAAATATCTCTAAATTAGGTAGTTTATGATATTATTGATTACATTATTAATTCAGTTATAGTTATATTTTAGCTTAGTCAATAAAGTGTAAAATTTTGAGTCTTATTCATGGTTCCAATATAAACTATTCCACTATTTTATGTTTTTTACAATTTGAATGACATTAAAATAATTTTGATAGACAATAAAAATTAGTTTTATTATATAATTTGAAAATGAAAGATGATCAATGTCTATATTAAATTTATTTTTGATATATATCTTAACCAATAAATTTTTTTTATTTTTAAAAATTCATAATATTGTAATAATATTTCATCTTAAAAATTCTAATTTTTGTAAAAAAAAACCTCATATTTAAAGATGGTTTTAGCCTTCTAAATTTGTTCGACCGAGCCTATAAATAATTTGTACAAATGTTATTAAATATTTTTTCCACGAGAGCCACATACATGGTCCCCAACTAATGATACTTTTTTCTAGCTCTGTCCCTTCATCATAATTATAAGATAACCTGCATAATTAATGATATAATTTTCGTGTGCATTTGGTAGAAGAATAGTCACATCACATATGTGTCACTGTCTATACTACTCCCATGGGTCTTATAATTACAATTAAAATTTATAAATTAATTATTATTTTCATTAATATATTCTTAATTTGTATTTTAATTTATTTAATTATATCACTTTTTTTTGTTTTAAAATTAATGTCATTTTAAAAATAACAAAATTTCTAAGAATAAATATTATTTTTCAATTTTTAATCAAATTAATCATTTTTTAATTGTATCTAATTAATTGTATGTAGTATATTCACAAAATATTATTATATTTCATTCTATATTTATTAAAAAAATATAAATTATTACTGAAAATAATTAAATAAAATTATTACTTTATATTTATAATATTTTGTTAATATATATAAAATAAAATAAAAATAAAAAATAGTACTTAATACGAGAGAGATAGTAATCAATATGGGAGAAATATTTTTTAGACGATATGGGAGAAATATATACACATATTGTCTCTGTGATGGGACCAAAATTAATTGTCGGCACTTTTGGTACCAGTGATTTCCTTTCCTTCATCTCTTTTGTATCTACATTTTAATATAATATAAATAATTTTTTAAAATTTAATTAGAAGATAAATAAAATTTAATTAAAAATTATTATGATTAGAATTTTTATTCAAATTCATACAATCTAAATATTTTAATTAGAAAAACCACGCAACTTTATGTTCTGATAATTTTCATAATGTTTGTGATTCTTTTTTTAATTGCTATATTTTAGATTTTATTCCACAATAATTCTATCCTTTTAAGTTTACCTTCAATACTAATAAAATATATTTTATAATGTTTTTTATTTTTAACAAGTTTTATTATGTTGCATAGTAATATCACGAACAAACAAATTTTCAATTTGTACAATTACATTAACTTTTCTTGTTGAATTTTTTTGTCACACATACTAGTAATTAAAAAGCAAAAGATAATGTATATTGATGATGTTGGTTGTAGTGCACTTAATTGGAGGTGAAAAGTAGTGTTAGTTGAAACTATTGAAATTTTGAAAGGGATAATACATTGCATTTAATTGAGATTGGTTTGTGAGTAGGGTTTTTTGTTTATACATCAAAGTTAATATTCACATGACCCATTACCTAGTATTTCCACCGAATCATGAGTTTATACTTTAAATATAATCTACCCTGCTCCAGAAACAACCTAACTTGAATTAATTGAACCCTGCAAAATACTTTCTATAACAACATTAAAGATATTTACGCATTTAAAAAATTATTTTACTGAAAAAAAATTTAAGTACAGAATCTAAATTAATAATGAGATATTTTTTTTAGGAAATTAACTTGACATATTTGAATTCTAGTTTACTTATTTTTTAGAGGAAATTTTAAGTTTACTCATTATTTATTTTTACATAAATTTATTTATTATTTTTTAAACCTAATATAATATACAGCGTCTCAAATATTGTACATGTCTTATTCTAATTTTAAAAATTAAACTTTTAATAAAAAAATATTAAAAATTCAAAAAAATAATCATTTATTTAAATTATAAATACCATAAAAAACTTAAAAATAATATTAATAACATCAAAAAAAGACAAAAACTTAAACCATTTAATTTAAATTATACATAATATTAATAAAAAAACAAAAAACTCAATTTATTTTAGAGCCAAATATTTAAATTCTAAAACTCTTAAAAAAAATAGTTTTTGCATTATCAGTCATTGTATGAGCTCATACTCGACCTTGAATAAAATAGGAGTGTTTATTTTTCTGTAAAATAGAATTTAAATCTTCTAAAGTATTTATTCTCTAAATTTAATTTTTGTTATAATTTATAAAGAAAAAAAATAATTACTTGATTAAATATTAACGAATAATAAATCATTTTAACTTTTTTTTATTAATTTTTATCATAAATATTTTATTTTCTTCATAATTTAAGTTACTCATTTAATAAAAATTGCATTTAAAAATATATGTCATTCACCCACTAATTTTCAGACAAAAATGTCTACTCAACACCATCTTTTCTCATTAAGAAACACCACTTTTTCTGTAAAAAAAGATCGTTGTCCTTTTTTCTCTCTTAGAAAAAGTCAATCAATGTCATTTCATACCAACAGTGTCTTTAATATCTTTATTTTTATTTTTATTGAATGAATTTATATAGATTTTCATTATTATTAGGACCCATTGAATAGAAAATAATGCACGCTGATTTATTTTTAAACAATGGAGTTATGTGTCATTTAATAAGACTATAAATTTCATTCAATGAAAAGTTGATCTTTTTACAAGTTAGAGTAGTGGTAGATTGGTATTAAAGAAATAGTTTGTTCTTAATAAAAAAAAATGAAATAGGAGTTTTGTTTTATTATTATTATTATTATTATTAATAAGTAAAATGATATGTCCATTTAAAATTGTTAAACTTAATTTTTTTAACAGTCTATTTAAATAAGTCATTTAAAGGCTCTTTAAAAAGTTTAATAATACACATTAGTCTATACATATGTAATTAATATATATATATATATATATATAATAAAAAACTTCTCATATTTTTATTATAACTTTTTATTTCTTTTATTTAAAAAAAATATTTAGTATAATAAAAGACTCTTGTTAGAAACTTCTCAAAATATATAAATTTTTTTTCTCTAAATTATTGTGTTATAAATTTGACGTTGTGTTTTATTCTTTTATTTTATTTATAATTATTGTTTATATAAACAAAATATCATGTTTAAAATTTTTAATAGAAAATAAATTTTTTTAATAGATTGATACGGCAAACCTGACTTTGCAACATATTAAATCCAAAATTTAAAATAAAATCTTTGAGAGATAATACGTCCCATGGCCCAACTGCATTCACTTTAATCTCACCCTACACATTTAAGTACAATGTCCTTTATATGACTTAAGGTTTCAATTCACGGATAATGCCAAAGTGTGTTTGTACAATTTCAACAAATTTCTTTTATATTTCTTTTATATTTCTTTAGTTTTTGAGTTTTATTTAAAATTTAATAAACTTTTTATCAAAATAAAAAAAAGAAAGGATTATTCGCTGTTAGTGTAATTATACTTACTTATGGTTAATAAGAACAATTGATCTTATTATCACATTTTATGATTGTAATTTTAATCATCAATAACTATAAAATCAATTGTGAATAAAATTAACTCTCATCTTATTTCGCTTAAAATTAAATTATTTTACTTAAAATTAAATTTTGACTAAACTAATTTCATTTGAGGTTTTTTTTTTTACAAATGCTCACTTAAATACATACACCATAAGTTTGACCAAATCAATTATCAATTTTATTTAAAATCACTCGCCATATGTTCACCTTCTTTTTTTACTGGACTTCATATAACTTAATTAAACTTTTCAACCTAAAATGATAAAATATTTTTTAAGTTAAAATTATTTATTTTGTAATAATTATAAATATTTTATATAGTATTTTCACATAAACTGAAGAAGTCTTACACTTCAAAATTTGAATAAATTTCCTAATTTAATTTATCTAGAAAAAAGTACGGAAGTTATAAACTAATACGTATTTCAATAAATAAAAAAATTAATTCAAAATTGAGTCTATGTCTCTTTCTCAACAATTTCACGGCTAGATACCCATTTTAATCTTTAAAATTATAAGAAAGGATCATATATGCTCCATGTATTAAAAATATTTTAAAATAATTAAATAAATTTTTAAATTTTAGTTAACCGACAAATATTAATATTATTAAAAATATAACATAGTTGTATAAATTATTTATGAAGTTATTAACATTTTCCAATTTACATTTGTTCGTATTAAAAATTTAAGCAAATAAGCAATTTGGTTTAACGAGGGACATCTTTCCGGTAAAAACAATTGGGCCAAGTTGTTTAGCTTTAAAAAGTAGAAAATGATCGTCATATCCGATCTCAAATAAACTATCTAAAATTATAAAAATAATAAATACGAGGTTGAATGGACATTCACCTTACAAATTTGAAAATAAATAAGATAAATGGACCTTAAGCTTTGGCCCAGAATTTGTCCTAACTTGTTAATTAGTCCAACTCTTTCCCTTGAAGCCAAAACCAATGCAAAAAATAGGTTACAACTCAAAAACTTATTTTCTCACTTCCAAATCTTCTCAAAAGCCTCTAAATTTTGTTCAAATCGACTAATCTAATATAGATATATTTGGTCTAAAATTTGAACAAAATATATTAATTTTCTTTAACCTTACTTTTACTTGAGATCAGAGGAAATAGCTCTCTAATTAATATTCATTTAACATAACATGTTAATATTTTTAAAGTTTAATTGTCATAAGTAAAATATTTATATTGTCAGTCTATTACAATCATTCATGTACATTACCTTAGAAATAATTATGTTAAAGTCAAACATTTTTTATAAATAAATATCGTGATTGACTGACAATGTAATAATTTATACTGACAGTGTATATGAATTAAATTCATATTTGTATTGGTATAATCAATTTTGAAAAATATATCATAAAGCATTCCTAAATTCTAATTTCTCAGATCTATGATTTTATGACTTGGTTATGTTATAATGCTTAGTTTATATATTTTATGACTTGGTTATGTTATATATGATTAAATGTAAAAGATTTTCTTGTTGTTTAGAACCTTGTACTCACCATGGCATTACACTTACTTTCAGATAGATGAATCAGAAGACAATTGTTCATGGAAAGCAATTGGATACTGTGGACCTGATCCAGAATTCAAAGCTCAGTTAAAAAACCATTTTTTACATCGAACATGTAAAGGAGGACAAGAGTCTGAGGAAGGCGATGATGAGGATGACGCCGAACAAGCCATAGGGCCTCTTTACAAAGGTCTTGTTCATCTGAACTGTCCAAGAGACATCACAGCAGATGCTCTAAGACGATTTGGATTTCCTGTCTCGGTTACTCGTCGAAAGCCAAAAGCTGCTGCAAACTTTGGATCTCCTTCTTTAGTTATACAATGTGATGCAGTGGTAGTTGGTTCTGGTTCAGGTGGTGGAGTGGTAGCAGGAATTCTAGCTAAAGCCGGTTACAAAGTGTTGGTTTTGGAGAAAGGAGGATATTCTGCAAGGAGCAATCTTTCGCTTCTTGAAGGACCAACTTTGGATCAAATGTACCAATCGGGCGGTTTGCTTGCAACTGATGATATGAGTGTGTTCATATTATCAGGATCCACTGTTGGTGGAGGGTCTGCTATCAATTGGTCTGCAAGCATCAAAACACCTAAGCATGTGTGCAAGGAGTGGTGTGAAAAACATGGGCTAGAATTATTTGAAAGTGAGTTGTATAGAGAAGCCATGGATGTTGTTTGTGAGAAAATGGGAGTTCAATCTGAGATAGAAGAGGAAGGTTTCAACAACACGATTCTGAGAAGAGGGTGTCAAGAACTGGGGTATCCTGTGAATACCATTCCAAGGAATTCTCCATCGGATCATTACTGTGGCTGGTGCTGTATGGGGTGTAAGGACGGGAGGAAGAAGAGTACGTCGGAAACATGGTTAGTGGACTTGGTGAAATCGGGGAACGGAGCGATTCTTCCGGGTTGTGAGGTGTTGAAAGTATTGTACAAGAAAAAGAAAGGAAGTGATCAAAAGACAGCACGAGGAGTGGCGTTTGAATTTGAATACAAAGGAAGTAGAGACATTTGTGTTGTGGAGTCCAAGGTCACAATTGTGGCGTGTGGAGCACTCAATACTCCTGCATTGCTTAAAAGAAGTGGATTAAAGAATAACAATATAGGGAGGAACTTGCATCTCCATCCGGTGGTAATGGCCTGGGGATACTTCCCAGATTCATCTTCAGAATCTACAGGTGCATCTGAGGTGTGGCCAGAGGCATGGAAAAAGAGTTATGAAGGAGGGATAATGACAGCAATGTCTCCTGTTGTTGCAGAGTTTGAAAACTCGGGATACGGTGCAGTGATCCAAACACCTGCATTGCATCCTGGTACTTTCTCAATTGTCATGCCGTGGATTTCTGGGAAAGACATAAAAGATAGAATGCGAAAGTTTTCAAGAACAGCTCATATATTTGCACTGGCAAGGGATCAAGGATCGGGAAAAGTTGATTCCCCGAGTCGCATCAGCTATCAGATGGAAGATGTAGATGAAGAGAATTTACAGAAGGGAATTGAAAAGGTACTGAGAATTCTAGCTGCAGCTGGTGCTGAAGAAATTGGAACTCATCATAACAAGGGAAGGACCTTAAAAGTAAAGCAAGCAAGTTGTCATGAACTAGAGAAATTTGTTAAAGAGGAAAGTTCAAGGCCGTTAACAAACCTTTCGACACCGTTGTGCTCGGCGCATCAGATGGGGAGTTGTCGGATGGGTTCGAATCCGAAGGAATCAGTAGTGAAGCAAACAGGAGAGACATGGGAAGTGGAGGATCTTTATGTGGCAGATTCAAGTGTCTTCCCTACAGCTTTGGGTCTGAATCCAATGATAACTATTCAAGCAATTGCTTACTGCACTGCACAATCTGTTCTTAATGCTCTTAAAAGGAAAAGTAGTAAATGAAAAATAAAAAAACTTTTCCTGCTTTTGTAATTTGTAGCCCCAATGCCACTATATGTTCATAGCAGACATGAAATCCTTGTTTAAATAACACAGTATTCCAAAAAAAGTATTGTAAATTGCCATAGTTTTTTTAGATACTTGTTCAATAAAGCCATCAAATCATCAGATAAATATGTAACCATGAAAATGGCACACACAAAAGGGGAACTATGTAATTTTCTATATCATATTATATAGCAAAGCCTTTAATTTTTGTTTAAAGCTTTTTAAAAATATGTTGGACCTTAAACATTGCAATTATCTGCCACACTTAATTCTCACAGCATGAAATAAACAACAGTCATAAAAACTAGAGTGGCATCAAATCAACATAAAGAAACTTCTTCACAATTGCACTTCATTCCTCATGATTGATAGAATGCTATTTTACTTATACATTCAAAGAACAAAAATATATAGCACTTGTAATTAAAAATATTTAATTGGGTGTCTCTATCTAATGTCCTTGGGACATTTGTTAATTGGACCCTAAAACTATTTCTAGGTTACAATGTCATACAAAATGTAACAAGTACCAATATAATATTTTGAGGACTTTTCCTCAAATTTGGACAGAAAGAAGTTGAAAAAATAAAAAGAACTTTGAGACTATGAAACCTCTTATATACACTTGACATCCCTATTTGATATGCTATTATCAAGACACCCAAAGTCTATAGGCCAAAAAGCAAGCAAGAGTTGATATGATCTCCTTTGTAGGATTTGCAACATGATCTTTGACTTTCCACATTTTCTTGAGAGAGTTTGAAGCCAATTAGAGCTACAACAAGAATTCTTCTTAAGAGTTTGGATCCAAGGCCTACAAATTCATGCTTTTTAAGAGTTTTTTTTGAAAGTAAAAGGAAGGTGCCAGTGGAAACTAAAATTCATTGACTTGCTTATCCAATGTCCCAAGGAATAACTTTATTTTTCGACTTACAGGAAACGAAAGAGACATTTTCATTTGTACATATTCTCTCCGAGGTAGTGACTGATTCGTATAGGAACCCCTTTTAGATCCCCCTGCATAGGTTAATAATTATTTTGTATATTAAATAAATTTTCAACTACCCAGTTGCATTAATTAATTGTCTTTATTTAAATATCCCTAAGAGCCACAGGCCACAGGCCACGCAAAGAATGATAATTTAGCTTCAAAAAAAGTTATGATTCTGTGCCTAGGCCAGGTCATACTCCTTTCTGAAGGATGCCTGGACCCTAGTCAGCATTTTAATTTCAATAATGAGTAGTTAGTTTGGACTCCTTTTTCAATGGTAAAAACAAACAGTTACAGCAATAATCCAATTCTTCTAGCATACAGGATATAGTAACTGGGCATATAATGTGTTTTATTATATGTTTTACTTTTTGTGAAAGGAATTTCGATGTATACAACAAGCAGGCAAAATCCAGAAAACCCACAGAGCGCAAATTAGAAAAAACACAATAATCGAAACAATGCAGTTCTAAAAAATAAAACACAAAACAATCATGCAATTACCATAATAAAATTTTCCAAGCAAGTCAAATAACATAAACCACTGTATAGGAAACAAAAATTGCTGCTGCTCAGAATTCAAAAACAGCTCATAACAAACATAAGGGAAAGAGTGCAACAAGACTGACATAAACTAGAAAATTAGGGCCTCAACTATAAAATCCAATAACAATTTATGATGAAGCACCACTTCGAAGAGCTTGAGACTTCTTCTTGTTGCTGGTTGCCAACTGAGACTCGGGCTACAAGAATAATAACAAATAAGTTTGATGCAAAAGAAATAGGGATATAAATTGATTACAGCAAAAATGACAGTTCAATACCTCTTTCTGGACACCTTCTTCCTTTTCAGATAAAATCAGTTCAATGTGGCATGGAGATGACATGTAGGCTGCCCAAAAAAACACCAATAACATTAAGAATGTAATAACAATATACATACATTAAGCCATAAATAATAAAAGCACAACATACGATTGATTCTTCCATGAGCACGGTATGTCCGACGTCTTTGCTTTTGAGCTTGGTTGACCTGGACATGAGAAACGTAAAGAGCATCGACATCCAAACCTTTCACCTGGGAGTAAACAATCAAAAGAACAATGTGAGTGAAAGTTGGTTTTAAATAACACGTAGCAAGTAAACAACATACAGCAAGGTTCATCACCAAATAAAAAAAAAAACATAAATAATACATACTTCAGCGTTACTCTCGGCATTCTTAAGCAAATCAAGAATGAATTTAGCTGACTTGACAGGCCAGCGTCCTTGCCCATTAGAATGTCGGTTCTTAGCTTGGGCAGTCCTTCCAACACCACGACAAAAGCGTCTGAAAGGAATGGCCTGTTTGTGGGCCAAAACATCTTCCAAATATCTTTTAGCTTTTGTCAATGGCAACTTCCTGATGGAAAACGCTGTTTCCCTAGTGTTCTGCAAACAACAAATTAAACACAATCTCAATTCTTTGAAAAATCATATAACAAACAAAACAAGTGAACGAATCTAAATCCAGGTTTCAAAAACAAAAAATAAATGAAAAGTAACTCGGTCCAGAGGGTTAGGCAAGTTTCTAAAATGAAAACCAGATACAAAAAATATATAATTTCTTTTTTGAGATAAAATTTCACTAGCTCAATTTTCTGGTCATGGACCATGGACTAAACGGCCACTGCCTGAAAGGACTATGTCCCGGCCAGAACCACACGTGCAAGTTTCCCTGCATGTGGCTCGTCCGCGCTTTCCGGTTCTACTTGATCTCATGAACTATCAAAAGTTTAGCCCAGTCTAGTCCAATCTCATATCCGGAGTTCCTAGCCTTTGAGAACTAGGTTAATAAGTAAATCCGAAATTGCGGATCCTGCAATGGCAGATAGATCTTTGACCCATCCGCAGCGAAAAAATAAGATATCTATGGTCGATTCTACGAAGAGTAGCTTCGCCCGATGAGTATTGCATATGAAAATCGCATCAAATTCTAAAACCTATAAATCACAAGACAAGGTTTATCACTGTGAGTGAGTAACAAAGTGAAAAAATTGAGTACCTTGAAATGCACCCTAAGGTCAGCACCTCTGGCTTTGCAGGCTGCAGTTACGTAACACATAAACGAATTAGGTTAAATTAATATAAAATCAACACTTCAAAGAAACATTTATGAGAGAGAATAAAAAACCATATACTATAAAATTCATATATCGGGATACTTTACGAAATAGAAAGCGAGAGTGGATTTACATTTGGTGGGATTATCGGGTTCTCTGGAGTACTTCACCTGATAGGAGAGGAAACTAATCAGTGAAAATAGATCTAGAATTCAAATTGAAAGTACAAAGAAGACCGTTGTTTGCTTACCATTACTTCTTCTTCCGCACACGCACGATTGATCAAGGGACGAGGCAGTGAGGAAGAAGATTAGGGTTTTAAAATGATGCATCTGATTTGGGCTTGTTAGTATACCCGGCCCATATTGTGTTGCGGTCTGAATTACCTTTTATAAAAACTATAAACTATTACTGATACTCCAATTTTATACATAGTATTTATTTTATTCTTTAAAAAAAAAACAGAAAAAAAATATTGTTTTACTCCCACTACATTCAACTTGATTTTAAAAAACTTAAAAAAAAATCAGAATTGATGTGTTATAAAAATTTTGATTATGAGTATTAACAAACTTTTATCAAATTTTCTGGTACTTAAATATGTTTTTGGTAAAATTTAGAGTTTAAATCTTAATTAGTGTATCGAAATTCTTTTTAAAATTTTTTTGTACATACATATTTTTGAAAATTTGAAGTTTTGAGTATCGAAATTTTTTTATACAAAGTTCAAATAAAAAAAATATGTGTTTTAAAAAACTTTTAAAAAAATCTCAAAATTTTACTTGGGTAGATAAATTTAAAAATAAATAAAAAGAGATAAAATTGATATTTTATATAAAATATAGGATATAATTTTTGACTTTTATTTGTCAAATAAATCCATCAATTGGCTCTTTTATTCGTTAAAGTGTCTTATTTTAAAGTTCAGTGGGTTGAGATTAGGAAGAAAATTCCCCAAATTCCTCAAATAACCGTTTTCTCTGTTTTGTGGGAAACTTTTTCTGAATAATTTGTGAAATAAAAACACTGATTACGACCATAGAAGTCGTCAAGATAAATAAATACACTGATTACGACCATAGAAAAAAGAATAGAGATGACAACTCACAGTGTAGCAGTAAAATTGAAGTGTATTACTGAGTTTATAGGAGACTATAAGACTTGGTTGCGACTGTAAAACTTGTTCAACTCTCACTTTAAATGGCCGACATACTCCTTCAAAAATTCTATCAAGAACAAACATCAAGTCCAGTTCTGTCTTGCCAGATCCATTCTCAGAGTTATTGGAGAGTTATTTTGTCGTTGGTCTAGAATCTATAATTGCATCTGGATCAAGTAGTACAAGTACAAGTTCATGTTCAGATGCCAAGGCCTGCATGCAGAAATAAATATTAGATGAATAAATAAACAGTTAAAATTTTGAAAAGTTATCTCCTGATATTTGGATTGTATCTTGCTAATTTAAATATTTTTAGTTAAAGAATAAGTTTTGTTTCTATATTTCTTTATATTTCATGAACTGTTTCCTTATTTAATTAGGATTATGAGTCTACTAATTATAATCATTAGTTTCCTTATTTAATTAAGATTTCGACTCTAGTGTCAGTATAAATAAAGGTTAATATTTAGTCTTTTACACGAAAACCATGACCACAATTCAAAAGTCTACAATATTATTTTCCTTCCCTCCTTTGTCTAAAACCTTATAACTTCAACAACGTATTAGAGCAGTATCATCCTTCACAACTTGTCTCGTTACTATTCCAGTGTTGTGTTCTCTAAAATAAGGAACTCTATTGTAAAAACATCCTTATTATCTCCATGAATATTCTCTTCTCATTGTTTGTGCACAAATTTCAACCATCCTTTCTTCCCCAGGTTCTCCCTTTGTTAGTGGATTTTCCTATCTGCCGTTCTTTCAACCTGTCTCACAAATCCTAGATAAATTTGTTTTACTGTTGTAGTGTTCTTCCAGCAGCCTCTGGAAATCTCAGCTTGACCCCAGCTACCCTAAATGCATTCTAGCTCTACGTATTCCAGATGAGGTTTGGCCCCATATATATCCCAAACGAAGTTTGGCACCTACTATCCCAGTTAAAATTTGGCCCTGAATATCCTAGATGCAATCTGGACCTGGATGTCCAGCTTGATCCATCTTTTTCTCTATCCTAAAACTGTCTAATGTTAGTCATGGTGTTCTTTTTTCACCACATGATCTCAAGTGACTTCTTTCTTACCAATGATTCGTCCAGCAGACATATTGGTGATGAATTACCACTGATTCATACTGATTCTCATTGAATGCCATACCTATGGGAATTCTCCTAGTCGCTGATGAATTGTGTTGTGATGATGAATTACCCATGGCTGTCATGCACACCAACCTCAGTTTCAATTTTTGATTGTCCTAAATTTTATTGTGGTTAAAAGGGTTCTTTTTCAACAAGCTTGAAGCTTAGTAAGCTTTAGCTTGAGAGGAAGAGTGTTGGAAATTATATATGAATAATATTTCATAAATTTGGTTTCTGTCATAGAGTAACAAGGAATATCATATATTTATTATCTCAGATTGATCTCTAAATTTTTTTGTATTTCGTGATTTTTTGTTAAAACTGGTAAAACAGAGACGAAAAAGAATGTGAAACAGCAGAATCAGCTACTCAGAATCAAAGTAATTCTGATTTTAGTGTTATTCAATGGTAAGAATCGTTACAAGATTAGAGAGCAATGGTTACAGGCTTAGAGAGAAACCACTGATTCCCAATGAATCAGTCCTCCAATTTCCTCTTTTCTCCCCAAAAAACTCCCCTAACTGCCTCCAACTGATTACTATTTATAGCCTGCTAACAGAATAACAGAATAACAGCTAGCCTACTAACAGAATAACAGAATAACAACTAGCCTACTAACAAACTAACTAACTAACCTGTACATTCTTTTTATTCCTGCTCACATATACATTTCCAAACCTCGACTTATTCTTACTCTTATCAATACCCCCCCAAAAGAATGACCTTGTCCTCAAGGGGAAAAGCTGGAAACTGCTCTTGCAATCTAGCGGCACTTTCCCAGGTACTATCACAAGCAGGAAGGTCCTTCCACAAAACTAAAACTTCCACTGAGCCATTCTGATCTTCACTCCATTTGACAATATTGATTGGTTCTACCTGAAGTTCATACTCTTCATTCAACATAGGAGGAAGAGGTTGGGGCTGTTGGTGCAGCTTTAAAGCTTTCTTCAATAGAGATACGTGGAAGACTGGATGAATTTTAGAATGATCAGGCAACAATAGCTTGTAAGCCACAAGACCCACCCTAGCTAGCACTTGATAAGGACCATAGAATCTTGCCGCTAACTTAGCATAAGGTCTTGAGGCTAAGGATTTTAATTTGTAAAGCTGCAGCTTCAAATAAACCCAATCACCCTCTGAAAACTCTTCGAATCTCCTGTGTTTATTGGCTTGGGCTCGCATCTGGTCCTGAGCCCTAAGTAGATTCTGCTGAAGTTCCTTTAAAATGTCATCTCTGGCCTGAACCAACTGATTGACCTCTTCAACCTTAGATGGGACAGCACAACCCTTTATCAACAAGGGAGGATCTCTCCCATACACTGCTTTGAATGGAGTCATGCCAGCTGAACTTTGGAAGGTAGTGTTATACCAAAATTCAGCCCATGCCAGCCAATCTAACCATTTCTTAGGTTTAGGTCCCACAAAACATCTCAAAAAGGTTTCTAAACACCGATTTATCACCTCAGTTTGGCCATCGGTCTGAGGATGATAAGAGGTGCTCATTTTCAATTGAGTACCAGCTGCTTTGAATAACTCCTTCCAGAAATGGCTTAAAAAAATAGGATCCCTATTAGAGACAATAGTTGAAGGGAAACCATGAAGTTTAACAACTTCTGAAATGAAGACAGCAGCAACTTCCTTAGCTGAAAATGGGTGGCCAGTGCAACAAAATGGGCGTACTTAGATAGCCTGTCTACTACTACTAGAATAGTGTCCTTACCCCTGATTCTAGGAAGACCCCCAATGAAATCCATAGAAATATCTACCCAAATTTGAGTAGGGATAGGTAATGGTTGCAGTAACCCTCCAGGACTTAGTGTGGAATATTTATTCCTTTGGCACGTATCACACTCTTCTACATACTTACTTGATGTCTTTTTGCATGCCCTCCCAATATAGAAAACTAGCAATTTGATTGTAAGTTCTGAAAAACCCGGAATGTCCACCCATTGGAGTATCATGGCACTCAGCTAAAATCATAGGAATTCGATTAGAAGCTTTGGAAATGACCAATTTCCCTTTATAAAACAGCAACCCTCCTTTCAGCTCAAAACCAGCATGTGAAGTCGGAGAGATTACAAGGTCCTGCATGACTTTTTGCCACTTAGAGTCTTGTTGAACCTCCTGTATCCAATTCTCTGTTTCCACATTGGTTAGAACAGGCATAGCTGAATACATACCCTGCCTAGAAAGAGCATCAGCAGCAGTGTTTTCACTTCCAGGCTTATATTGAATTTCGAAATCCAAACCAATCAATTTGACAGCCCATTTGAATTGTTCATCCGTAAACAACCTCTGCTCTGTCAAGAATTTAAGACTTCTTTGATCAGTCTTAATAATGACATGCCTTCCCAAGATATAATGTCGCCACCTCTGTACAGCTTGGACTAAAGCCATTAGCTCCCTTTCATAAACTGACTTCAATTGGGATTTAGGAGATAACCCTTGGCTCCAAAATGCTAATGGTCTTCCCTCTTGCATCAGTACAGCCCCCAATCCCTTGCTGGATGCATCAGTCTCAATAACAAACACTTTGTTAAAATCTGGTACTGCTAGCTTAGGTAAGTCAACCATGGCAGATTTGAGACTCTGAAAAGCGGAAGTAGCTTGTTCTGTCCATATGAAGCTGTCTTTCTTTAGTAGACCAGTGAGAGGTTTTGCTAGCTTGCCATAATCTCTCACAAACCTCATGTAGTACCCGGTTAATCCCAAAAAACCTCTTAGCCCTCTAACATCCGTTGGGACTGGCCAATCTTGCATGGCTGCAACCTTAGATTGATCAGCTGATACACCTTCACCTGAAATTATGTGTCCCAGGTATTCCAAACGCAATTGACCAAAGCTACATTTTTTCTGGTTGGCCTTGAGTGAATTCTGTGCTAACACCCCCAATACTTGTCTCAAATGAGAAATATGAGAAGACATATCGGTGCTGTATACTAGTATATCATCGAAGAAAACTAGGGCAAACTTCCTCAAAAATGGTTTCAATACCTCATTCATCAATGCTTGAAATGTTGAAGGTGCATTGGTAAGACCGAAAGGCATTACCAAGAACTCATAATGGCCTTCATGAGTTCTAAAGGCAGTTTTTTCCACATCCTCCTCCCTCATCCTGATTTGATGATAACCAGCCTTTAAATCCAGTTTAGAGAACACACTGGCTCCGTGTAATTCATCTAGTAGTTCTTCTATAATGGGAATGGGAAACTTGTTAGGGATGGTGATGTTGTTTAAAGCTCTATAATTCACACAAAACCTCCACCCGCCATCTTTTTTCTTTACCAAAATCACAGGACTTGAATAAGGGCTGATACTAGGCTGAATTACCCCAGCTTGCAACATTTCCCCCACTAAATTTTCAATTTCTGACTTCTTATAATGAGGACATTTGTATGGTCTCACATTAGGAACTTCAGCATTATCTTTTAGGTGAATAGCATGATCATGCCTTCTACTAGGAGGTAGCCCTTGAGGTTCTTGAAACACCATTTCAAATTCTTGTAACACACCCAACAGCTCTTGTGGTACAGAATTCAATTTTTTGGAATTTGGTTCTTCAATGCAATGCAGCAATAGCCCTTCACCTTCTTGCTTCAGTACTTGCATGAAAGCTCCAAACTGCAATTGAGTCTTTGCCAAGGATGGATCTCCACAAATCTTGACCCACTGTTTGCCTTTTTTCAAAGATAGCTCCAGCTTCCCAAAATCAGCTTTCACCTCTCCCAAGCTGGCTAACCAATCTAATCCCAAAACTATATCAACTCCTTTCAACCCAAACAAGTGAAAATCTTGCTCTACTTCCACGTTCTATACCACTATCCGTAATTTCTTACATAGTCCCTGACATTTTACCTTGTGACCATCCCCCACTTCTACAGTGTAAGTGGGTGTTTGTTCCACCACTATTTGTAACTGAGATACAATTTCCTGTTATATGAAATTGTGTGAAGCCCCACAGTCTATTAAAATGATCACCGGTCTCCCATATAACTCCCCTGTAATTTTCCAAGATTTGGATGAAGTTAAGCCTGCCATGGAACATAAAGATAATTGAATAGCACTATATTGTTTTACCACCAATTCCTCCCTGTCTTCTCCCTCACTACTGTCCTCCTCCTCCATTATAATCATCCTAAATTGCTTGTTCTTGCATCTGTGCTCCCTAGAATAGGGCTCATCACACCTGAAACATAGCCCTTTTTCTCTTTTTTCCCTCATTTCTTCCCCGGTTAAATGCTTGAACTCTCCCCCTCTATTTCTAGATCTTTCACTCATATTAACAGATCCAGAATTACTTGCTACACTACTACTAGCAGCTGTTTCAGATTTCTTATCAGCAACACTTCTTGAATCCATAGCCACTACCTTGCTACCAGAATTATTTCTTGTAAAACTAGTGGGTCTAGAGTAGTAGCTATCCCCTTTCTTCTTTAAAATCATATTCTTTTGTTCTATCATTAATGATTTCTGAATAACAGCAGTGAGATTTTGAAGTTCGAATAATCGTACCTCAACTTTAATTTCTTCCTTCAAGCCATTTAGAAAAGCCCCTATGTATTTTTCAAATTCCTCAACATACTCATCAACACTCCTCTCCTGTTTCAAGGCCAGTAACAACTCATAAGGATTCTGAATCATTGGTGGTTGGAAACGTCTTACCACAGCAATTTTGAAGCTTTCCCATGTTGGAGACAAATTGCACCTTTCCAACCATTGATACCAACTAAGGGCTCGTCCTTCCAATGCAACCATGGCGGCTTGCATTTTTTCTTCGTCAGTGACATCTCTTAGGGCAAAGTATCGCTCCAGCCTTTGGACCCACCGAAATGCGTCATCTCCTGAAAAAACAAGGATCTCCAGCTTCCTCCATCGATCACAATTGTTTTGCTGTTGACGATTATTGTTTTCTTCTCCGTTATCGCTTCTGCCTCCAACTGAAACATTTTCACCAGAAACGCCTAATTTGGTAGCTATAGCGGCTAACAAATCCTCAGTTTTCTTCATCCGTGACTCATTCATTGCGAATCGCATGCGCATTTCTTCTCGTTCATGGCGCAATTCTTCCCATTCTTGATTCCCACTATCGTCGTCTCTCACCATCCTTCTTGTAGAAACCATAAGCGCAACAGATCGCAATGGAAGCAATTTCTCAGGGCACCACGATCGGTGCTCTGATACCAGTGTTAAAACTGGTAAAACAGAGACGAAAAAGAATGTGAAACAGCAGAATCAGCTACTCAGAATCAAAGTAATTCTGATTTTAGTGTTATTCAATGGTAAGAATCGTTACAAGATTAGAGAGCAATCGTTACAGGCTTAGAGAGAAACCACTGATTCCTAATGAACCAGTCCTCCAATTTCCTCTTTTCTCCCCAAAAAACTCCCCTAACTGCCTCCAACGGATTACTATTTATAGCCTGCTAACAGAATAACAGAATAACAGCTAGCCTACTAACAAACTAACTAACTAACCTGTACATTCTTTTTATTCCTGCTCACATATACATTTCCAAACCTCGACTTATTCTTACTCCTATCATTTTTTCCTAATTTAATTAGGAATTGAAGTCAAGTAATTATCACGATTAATTTATTTAATTAGGATTTGGGGTGTTAAGATAAGAAGGGAAATTTAGTTAGGGACAATAAAGGAATTAGTTAGTTAATAATACGAGGAGATTAGTTAGATAAATAAATAAATAGGGGGCAGAAGGATGAAGGGAATAATTCTGAATTCAAAAGATATTATTTGATAGGAGAAATTATTTGTGAAGGGGAAGCACTTGAAGCATATTCTGTCTTATATTCTCAATCACTCATTCAATAAAATTGTTCTTTCTTGTAATTTGTTTCTACCAAATTTTCATTTTTCCTCTCTTGGTTTATAATTAGGAGTCTGGAATTAGTAGAAACAACGGATAGTTCTTAAGAATTTTGCATGATAAAAACCATAATCACAATTCAAAAGAATGTCTTCACTCTTTCCCTTTCCTTCTTCCTTATCCAATACCCCAAAACCCTATAGCTTCAACATAAACCATGATAGCAAAGCAGCATTCGGAAGGGGTTTCAAGCATTCATCCTTAAGGCTTGCATGACTAACCTGATGCAACCAGCCTAACATGTCACCAACATATCGTAATGGGTCATGAGCATGCACTTCAATCGGTCGAGGCATTCCACCAGGTCCTCCACGTGTAAGAGCACTTATAAATCTTCTAAATAGTGCATTGTGTCTCATATTTGCAACCTGCAGAATTAGTAAAAAAATATTATGCTCAGGTAAATGATGATAAAGACAATCTATATTTCAATTTGACAATAAGACCATTCTTAAGATTTTATTATCAACATCAATTCTAATAGCAAATATTTTATCATAGTCACCATTTAGATGGTGCATCCGTGTATGATAACAGATAATAATATGTTTCAGCATCTGAAATATCTCAACTGAAATATGGAACCAAAATTAGATTTGTCAATTTTACAATAAATGGATTCAATCCATTGAAATACTACCTCTTCTGCACAATACTTGAAAAGAACAGATCTTTCCCTGAGGTAACGCACAGCTGTTTTCAGAAGCTCACTAACTTCCGGATTGTCAGTGTCACCCAGTTTTCTACATTCAGCCTGAACCCACCTAGATGTAAAGGCTATAAGTAGTTATATATAGCACCAAACTAGCCGATCTCAATTGAAAGACACAACTTGTAAGAATCTTTCGAATACCAAATTGAAAATATCCATATTTGGCAATTATATCAACAGTAAGAACAAAGATTAATATTCACACTTCACACAGGCACACACACATTTATATGTGTGTGTATCATATGATGAAAAACAAGGCATACTCTAGCCATATGATGCTGAAATAGATAATTCTTCACCTGCATAGGCGCTCATAAGCTCCTTCTTGATACACAGCCATCATATCCATTAGCTCTAAACCAGCACGCTGCAAATGAAATTCCGCAATTCAGTAAACATTGCAATTTAATTTTAAGCTCATAAAGTAGCAGAAAAGTATGGGACAAAAACCTCTACCTAAACAAAATTGATACTAAGCAAAAATTGTGATGCGAAGGCAACACAATAATTATAGACCAGAAGAAATGGACACAGATGCTTCAATAATCTATACAACAATAGCAATAACCAAACTTATCCCACTAGGTGGAATTGACTACATAGAAAATAATAAGATAACCTGGTGCAATAGAACTCCTGCAATAGCAGGGTCCAGGGGAAGGTCAGACCCATTGCAGATCTATTGTTGTTATCCTTACCGTTTTGCAAGAGGCAGATTCCACAACTTGAACCCATGATCTCAAATCACACGCAGAAATTGTGACACTTGCAGAACCTAGATGTGGAATTAGCCTCTTGCAAATGTAAGGTAAGGCAAGGTTGCCAAAATCATCTAACATGTATTAAGTTCAAAGATAAATTGCTTACCTCTAAATATCTCGTAAGTCGTAATTGTCCTATAGTTTTTATTAATCTCCTTCTACCTCTAACTATTAGACTAACCAACATCAGGTCAACCCTCATCTCTACAGGTGTTTTTATTTTATGGGTCTTCTCGACGTATTTCCAGACCACATAAGATAATATTCTACCATATTTTCAACAATGGGAGCTTGCCCAATTTTCTCTCCAATAATTGTATTCCTAATCCTTTCTTCTCTACTATGACCACTCCATCCATTGGATCGTTCACATATCTGCAACACTGAGTTTCCTTTTTGTTGGCTCTTAACCACCTAACATTCAATCTCAAACTACATTGGAGGTCTTATAGTCTGTGCAGTAAAGTTTTCCTTTAACCTTAAGTATCCATGTCGGTACCACCCTTGCATCAACTGAATTTAAGCATATATCCTAGAAATAAATATCATATAAAGTGACTAGTATTTGTCTACTTCTATTTAATCACATTCAATTAAGAATTTAAGAATCAGATTTGCATAGAGATAGCTCTAGACATATAGCACAAATTACGTGCAGAGAAGATTTCACCAGTGTGACAAACCGTGGTTCAGCTTGATTACGTCCATGAAACATACAGGGTCATACTAATGCCAGAAGAAGCTAAGCCATGTATGATCTTCTCACTCTGTTCCCTATTCAGATCTTTGATCCAACTAAGCTGCTTCTTTTGTTTCTTCACATTTCGTTGGTTACATCCGGTTCAAATGAACCGGTTAGATATGCAGTTGTATCCGGTTTGACGTTATTGTTCTGGATATTGGCCCAAACATAATTGAGCTTTATAAACTCGTTTTCTTGTTAAGAAGCCCAATATAGTTAAAGTTTTTCGCTCGGAACTTCTATTCACACTCCCTTTTTTGCTAGTACGCCCACTAAAGTGTTCAAAAGTTTACTTGGAGAGGGTATATTTTTTGTACTCATTGTGTCTTCTAAAAACTAACTTCCAAAGAGATTCTGCATATTAACTTCTGAATTGGCTACAAAATTTAACTCCGTGATGTTATATTGGAGGATAAAACATAACTAATTTTCATCTTAGATAATTTTTTAGATGAGCAAATTATAAATTATAAATTGTGAATGTTTTTGGGATCAACTTTGTATGAGGAAATATAATAGTAGTGAGTCAAAAACTAATATCTCAATATACTTATAATTATTTAAGAGATTATCTTCTCTTAATCTTTTAAAATATACATATTTTTGAACATAGTAAAAAACATTCGAAATAATATTTGAATTGAACTTTTTAAATATTTTATGAAAATAATAAAGTTGTTAAATGCTTTCAAAAACATCAACATAAGTTATGAAACTATTGTTGAAGACGATGTGCAAATGATTAAAAAATAGAGTTGAAGAGAAGATAATCACACGACCTTTTTTTAATCACATAGCATTTTTTTAATTTATTTCACCGTCAATATGATAGTCATGTATATTCATTTTGTCACATAGAGTTGTTATTTTTTTTAGTCAAATAATTTAATTACTAAAAAATTAATCACTTGATTATTGAAGAAGTTCAATAATCCTTCTGTCACCTCACGATTCTCAATCTTCTCACAACAACTTAGCACATTCAAGTTTGTGAGATGAATAAACTTACACTTACAACGACTTACTACGACGAAGTTTGTGAAGTAAACAAACACATACATATCGACTTATTACAATCAAGTATTTAGGGTCTCGACCACTATTAGGTCATAATCTTACACCAAAGGTTTTTAAGGTGGTACAGTTAGTTAACTCTAAGCGAGAGGACCAAAAGTTTAAGCGCACATAACACAATGGTCTTCTTTTAGATTAAGTGTATAATAGTTTAAGTTCGACCCACTCGCTTATTCAAAATGATAGTATCTCTTGTTGACTTGTCAGTGGGTTTTTCTTTTGTTCTCATTTTTTGTCTTTCTTCACTCTTTTGAATTTCAAATGACATTGTTGCAAAAGTCCTAACATTGTTGGATTGTCGTCGTGTCGAATAGTCCCGTCACAATTGTCTCGGAAAGACAATATGAATGCGTTGAGATAAATGCAATCATTTAGTAGTTATTCTTCATACTTTTAAATGGAGCATTAAATGCTATTTGTCTCAAATATATGTTATGTCAACCTATATATTGTTGTACGAACGCACGATCCATAACACAACTTTTAGATACACATAGTTAGGTGATGTGTTACTATGAAAAAGTATCCCTATCAGTTTTAGGTGAACTCTGAATGATTGGTTATTAGTGAAGTGAAAGGCCACTATCATTGAAAATTATAGGGTTCTTACAAATTGAATTGTATTATTCAATACTCATAATGAAACAGTTGATACCATATCCCTGCAATCTTCATCAACAAGAAAACATTTTAAGTTCATTATCATCAAGCTCCCATTTACAAGCCAAGTTGAATATTTAACTCTAAAATTCTGAAAACCAAAGAAAACAGTTTTTTTTTTTTTAAATTGAGAATCCAAAGCAGTATGAAACACACCGAATTGGTAATAGGGTATTAAAATAATTAAACAAATCAAAATAAAATAAAATTGAAAAATGGAACTTACATATTTTACAATATGCGTTAAGATGCTTAAGCCCACATGTTTTGAATGGAATCGAATCTGACGCATTAAAACAGTGAATCTTGGAGGAAATGACGAAGAAAAAACTTGATATCAGAATAGGGTAATGGCAAATTAGTCATTTTATTTATGTTTTTTCAATTCAAGTTAATATAGGTCCTACACAATAACAACATTAGTATATAATTGGTATGAAAGAGATAAGAGACTTCACAATTTGATATTTCATGTGGGAATAAGACTTTCACCTTTTGTCATAAAAAGAACCTTCACCGCATAAACCGATAAAATATAGAAGTTACTTATAATTATATATATACTTATGAAAATAGCGAAAAAGCAGTACAAGAGATATGGTATTTTTGAATTATAAAATTTTACATAAAAAAATATAATAAAATAGTTGGTCAATGCAGTTTAAATATATGTTTAGTTATTATTAATTAATCAGAATAATAAGTTTATATTTATTATCTATCTATTGAATATGATGAATCACAATTTTTTATATTCAAATTTATATATCTATTTGTAATTCAATTATTAAAAATTATTGTTGTTCTTAAATCTTAATTTAACTCATAAATGTAGATACTTTTAGATTAAATACAAAAAAATTATTGATTATGTTAAAATATTTATTTAATGACATTTAGTAAATAGTTAATAAAATAT
>JBBPBS010000738.1:9304205-9341956 GCA_037974835.1 Cicer judaicum
ATAATTGAAATTGACACTTTTAGACAAACTCTTAGAGGAATAAAATATAAATAAAAATAATAATTAAAAAATTAATGTATCTAATTAAAAATTAAAATTAAATAGATCAATTTTTTAATTAATTTTCTTTTTATATTTCATTCTAGAACAATATATAATTGTGTTTGAGTTCTTTTTATATTGACACTTTTAGACAAACTCTTAGAGGAATAAAATATAAATAAAAATAATAATTAAAAAATTAATGTACCTAATTAAAAATTAAAATTAAATAGATCAATTTTTTAATTAATTTTCTTTTTATATTTCATTCTAGAACAATATATAATTGTGTTTGAGTTCTTTGATAAAAAAATGTTGTTTAAGTCAATTAAAAATGTAATAGAGTTGTACTAAAAAGTGTTTTTTAAAAGTGGATTTTTATATGATGTTTGCGGCAAACATTTGACCATAAACAAAGGAAAATAATTTTGGTTTGTTACAATATAGTATTAAGGAAGTTTAGTTATGAGTTAACCGTAACACCTCACTTAATTAGTTGTTAGTTTGATTATATTAATATGAATATAGATGTTATATTTTATTTGTCAAATTGCATTTATCTGTAACATGGTAACAAACCATTTTCTCCAAGCGGTTGAGTAGCTATCTTCAAATCATAAAGGAAAACTTCAAGTTGTTTTTTTCCCAAAACAAGATTGATACATGCAGTTAGGAATGGTTTCTCCTTCAAAACAATGATACATAAATTTGGAAACAAGCTTCAACAACCACATAGGAAAGGGATCAATGGAAAACACATTCAAGGAACCAACTCATCTTTTTGTTTCTTGAGTTCTTTCCTTCCAATACATATTCCTTATTCTCTCTTTTCAACTTTCTTCACAAAAATAACTTCATCAAAATGGAAACTCCTCCTAGATGCAAATTTGCATTCATTCTTTCTATTATCATCTATCTTTTTCTTGGTTTTCTTTCATTCTCTTTGTGTATAGTCTCCGAGATTAAGCGGAACAAGGTTAGAATATTAGTTGTTATGTTAGTATTTTTGTTTTTCAATATTGAATATTGTATAATGAGTTCTTCTTCACATGAATTTTTTTAATTATATGTTTTACTTTTTGTGAAAGAGATTTTGATGATTTGTTTGTTTTGCAGAAAGAGGATCTTAGATGGAATGGAAAACTATGTTATTTGCCATCAAGTCAAGCATTTGGATTGGGTATTGCAGCTTTGGTTAGTTTCTTTTTGGCCCAGATAATTGGAAATTCTATATTATTTAAGAATTCTTACTCAAGAAGGAAAGTAAATGCACAATACAAGCTACCTTTCATTGCAAGGTTTCTAATTTTGATATCTTGGTAAGTTATCAAATTTTTTTTTTTTTTTTTGTTGCTATTTCTGTTGTTAGTTGTTATTTCATAATCAACAATTGTAGAATCATTAAAGAAACTAGAATGCTTGCTTAATTATTGGCTCGTTAATTATCATCGTTTGTGTTTGAATTAAAGTTTGTTTGATGCAACCAGAGTTCTTGAAAAGGGACATAACACCATCCAATCTAGTTGTCAAGTTGAATTTTATTTTTTTCTTTCTGGTTTGTAGTGGTTTTGATGATGAATATGCCATGTGGTTTGCTATTAGTGGTGACAGGTTGGCAAGATGAATCATTTTTAGAAGGGAAAAAACCAAATTTAACATGGGCCAGTTGTTATGTCTCAAATTCTAGATATTGTCTGTCCTCTAAACACCCAGAAGTAAATTTTCCTTGTAAGAAAACAATTTAGATATTTAGATTATATATTTGCCTTCTTTTATCCAAAAGAAATTTATACTAAATGAGACAACCTCCAAATAAGGCAGGAAGAACCACAAATGTAGTAAATATTTAGAATGAAATTTACTTATAGGTAATGCAACCAAGTGTTTGGGCTAAAGTAGTTAATTAATGAGTTTAGTTAAGGTCGAATTGATCGAGATTATTCGAGTTTATATTTTGGCTGAATCTATCATTGACTAAATTTTATTTATCAACAATTTTTCAATTTATATTTGATTTTATCATACATATAAATCTAAAATTGGTATTGGTCGTACTTGGCAGGCTTAGCTTTGGAATTGCAATTATTTTACTAATTGCAGCCACAAGCATGAACAGGAAGCAAGCCTATGGAGCTGGTTGGTTGAATGGTGAGTGCTACCTAGTCAAAGGAGGGACTTACGCAGGCTCAGCCATATTGGTTCTAGTTACAGTAGGTTCAATAATTGGTTCAACTTTGTCAACGATAAAGACCAATCAAGCTGACCAGGGTGGCAAAATACACGCACAAATGGGGTAACACAGATTAGATGAAAGAATTTTTTTATACTAGAAAACAATACAATACAGTAAGATATGCAAAAAGAGTCAGTCTTCTAATGAAAACCAATAAAGCTATAAAATGAGTTGATTATGAGAACTACCAACTTCACATAGAAGCCTTACAAGTTGTAGAAGGCAGGATCCAAGGCCCACAAATTCATGCTTTTTAAGAGTTTTTTTTTTTAAAGTAAAAGGAAGGTGCCAGTGGAAACTAAAATTCATTGACTTGCTTATCCAATGTCCCAAGGAATAACTTTACTTTTCGACTTACAGGAAACGAAAGAGACATTTTCATTTGTACATATTCTCTCCGAGGTAGTGACTGATTCGTATAGGAACCCCTTTTAGATCCCCCTGCATAGGTTAATAATTATTTTGTATATTAAATAAATTTTCAACTACCCAGTTCCATTAATTAATTGTCTTACTTTATTTAAATATCCCTAAGAGCCACAGGCCACGCAAAGAATGATAATTTAGCTTCAAAAAAAGTTATGATTCTGTGCCTAGGCCAGGTCATACTCCTTTCTAAAGGATGCCTGGACCCTAGTCAGCATTTTAATTTCAATAATGAGTAGTTAGTTTGGACTCCTTTTTCAATGGTAAAAACAAACAGTTACAGCAATAATCCAATTCTTCTAGCATACAGGATATAGTAACTGGGCATTGTCACAATAATTGGACAAATATGCAGAAGGGGGATTTTTAGATATACCACAATAGCCTAAAAGTTATCACTGGCATTATACAGCATTAAATATATATTTTTTAAAATTTATTTTCACAAACAGTCTAGAAGTAGCAAAAACTTGTAAGAATTGTTACCAAAAAAGAAAGACTTGAGTTATAATGATCAATACAAAATATTTCTATCTGTTGCTCTCAGAAAAAGCAGGGTGAAAATGGAGACTTCATGACCATTTCATTACTCACACAAGAAACATCACTATGAAATATAGAGTTGTGTCAAACAAGAAAAATAAAACCACGGCATCTAAAAACTATAATTAGCATATATCAATAGAATGAATCCTGTCATCTGCAAAGGTAGCTTGAACTGCTTACTAACGGATATGTACACCTCAATTTATAAAAATTGAAAACTAGGAAATGATAATACTTTTTAACAGTTAGGCATGGGAAAAAATTATCCATAGTTCCCCTGTGTACTGATTGCTTTGTAGACATATAGACAGTAATTTTTTGAAAGTAGACGTCAAACACCAGCTCATGAGCCCAAAAATAAAACATGAACTTGGTTGTAGTTGAAAGGTTGACACTCCAGCACTCAGGCATGAAAGCTCCAAATCATGTAAACACCACACCATTGACATAAAGCCAAAGATAAAGCAGAAACAGATGAAAAAATAGCAGAAACTTTCGGAACAGGAGGTTAACAGAAAACATGGACGCCACTAGAAAGGAGAGTTTGGTCCACGCCCTCTCCCACCATTTCCATAACCTCTTCCCAAATAATGTGAGCCCCTGAAATTCTCCCCTTGACCAGCACCATAGTCACCATAACCCACATTAGGCCTCTGGTGGAAATTGCCAAATCTCTGAAAATAAACAGATAAATAACATATCAATATACTTTTTACATCAAAAATAATTTACACTGAGAAATTGGAGTTCTTAATGCATATACAGACCTCAGTAGCCTGTTTTATTCTTGCGGACAAATGATTTTGTCCATTCGTTGATCCACCAGTCATAGAGTTGCAAGAAATTGTGTCAAAAAAGTCATCTTTCTTGTAAGCAGACTGCAAGTCATAGCAAGACATAGGTTTTCATCCATGGTCAAATAAGACTTGCTTTATACTTCCAAAAACAGCATGCTACATAGTTCATGTCTCTTTACACAAATCAAGAGGAAAAAATTCTTAGTAAATGCAAACATACGATTACCTACCTTCAGGTCGGGAAATTCTCTGTCACCCAAATTGCGAAAAGCATAATCTTCCACCCTCTCTATTTTTGTGGTTGCCTTTCCAAGAGAACTCCATACTTCTTCCTTCTTGAACTTTTCATTCATAGCAGCAAAATCAAAATCTTCAGTGAACTGTGAAACTGAGTAGTGAGCCTGCAAAAGTCAACAGCACCAATACTAGAATATCATTAACACACAAAAATAATTAAATAAATGTATTTATTCTAAATTAATTTATCAGTGGGCAAAGCTATGCAAATTACAATGTTAAATTGGTATTTGAGTAAACAAAAAAAATTAACAATCTATTTCTTAGATTTCCATTTTTCTGTCCCTTATATAAGTGCATGAGAGCAGATTTCCAAGAGCCGTTCCTGGTAAATATTTTTAAAACTCCACTCAGTATTGAGAAACTCATAATATATAATAAGTTGCATGTAATTCTGGTTTAAAAAAAGATTGGCAAAAAAGAAGCAAATGTTATTTAAATATCATGAACTCCAATATCCCACCTCACTTTACCCCACCTTGCACCACCCCCAAAAAGAACAAATGAGTAAATTTACCAACCTTTTGCATAGAAGTTGGTAGTGGCAGTAATGGTGCTTGAGTTGCAGGAGAAGGCATTAGTACAGAGGAGCAAGAGGGAGTTAGAGCTGGTGAATCCATATCCTTCCAATTAGGGTTCAAATTATGTGCTAATAACTGTTCTCTGTGATGTGCAAATTGATTTGAAGTTAACAAAGGTCGAGGTGTTGGCAAGAGACCAAAAGTAGAATCCACAAATGAAGAACCGGGATTATGGACAGATTGTCGAGGATAATTTGGACTTGGTCGAGGAAAAATCTTTCCAGATATTCGACCTTCCGCAGAATTTATGTCTTGGAGTGGTGTACAAAATGAAGACATGTTTGATCCATCAGTAGTCAAGGACATAGAATAAGGCATAGATGTCTTAGGTGTAGACGTAGTAGACAAATGAGATGGTATAACAAGAGAATCAGAAATTTGTAAAGAGGTTGGAGAAAGTGATTGAGTCGGATTTACAATAGAAGCTGAAGCAGAAGATACAGGTATACCATACTCTGATGAAGTTGTCCATCCCACTTTTGTCGGCTCCTGAGTTTCCTCTGTTTGATTTAGATTCTGCATAGCAAAGGATGATACCATTGACATGGGCTGAATAGAACTAGGTTGTAGCAAAGAATGAGAGCTATTGCTTAATGTTCCACTGTGTCCTTGCCAAAACATTGATGTAGAAAAAGATGGATGACTAGAACCGTGAGTAGCAGCAGATTGATTTGAAGGGCCCAGCTCGGTTACAGACTGATGAGAAGGAAACCCAACAGGAATGGCTTTACTTGACTTAGCAGTACTGTCTTGCCTTTGAATTGATTCTGTCAAACTTCTCCCGCAATCTGAGGCCGCTGGAGAACTTGGCACCCCAGTATGTTGTGACTGGATGAAAAAAGGCATGTGATTTAAAACAAATAGTAAATTCATTGATAAGTAGGTAAGTTGTATATGTAACCTGAATAATAGTTGGATCACTAAATATCTGTTCTTCTGCCCTAGCAGATGTGGAGGGGGACTTGATCTGCAAATTCTGAAATAGTAAAGTCATAAGGACGCAGAGCTTAGATAAAGCATATTTGGCATGCATGCAGCTTAAATTATTGTGACCAAATGACTTCTTCACTGCTATTAATGGGGATTCAAATATACATATCCACTTATAATTACATTCTTTAAAATGTAATTAGTCAAAACATCAGAATACTGTTAATGGAATGCAGTCAATTTCGCTGTGTTTTAGTTATTCTAGACTTTCAGATTAGATGAGTTTATGATTTGGTTCTCAAAACCCCACTCCATATAAATATTTAGCTGCGTCTATTACATCAGCCAAGCCTTATTTATTCCAAGCAATAAATCAGAAATATTTCACCATATGCTTATTTCCCTTAATACCAATAGATTTTAAATCAGCTAAATAATAATACTATGGCTACCTTAATGTCACTTCCTCGGAAAAGAATGTAATCATAAACCTTGTCATTTGGAGGTACTTGTTGACCATCCTTTCTTCTCCCCTCTGTTCCATAGGATCTAACTGCAATATCACATCACAAGGATCTCCAAGTTAGAAAGAAACTTTCACATTAAACAATTACCACCTTAAAGTTATTAGAAACTAAGCCATGATGGCTCTAATTAATCATTTATTTTCATCATATTCTTCCTAATAAAACTTTTACTATTAAAAATAGAAATTAGCACATTATCATAAAAAAAAGTTAACACTAAATAACTCAACAAATTATCAATCAAACACTTCAGAAACCGAAGCTTGACATGATTTGAAGAGAAACGGTGGTTGCATTGCATTGTACATTTAAGAAAATGTGGTATTATGAACGCACCGTTGTTCAATCCGATGATAGAATCTTGAACATTAAGGAAACAAAGAACACCCTCATAGCGAATCTCGTGCTTAGAAATCAAGCTTATGAAGGAACCAATGAAAGATTCAGAGGAATTCGGCGACGGAGTTGAATAACCTTTGGCGCCCGATTGAGTCACCATGAAAATGAAGGAAAGTTTCGGGAACGAGTTAGGGTTTCTATTTCTCTCTCTTTTATCGATAAGATCGATTGCTAAAATGGTTCTTTCGGATTTTTGTGTTCGAAAATATGTTGAGCAATTGAAAGGACAGAACTAGAAGATAGATAAAAAGCGCGATTGTTTTATTAATGCTTGCATAACAAGGTATCTCTTCCAATGTGAAAAATGAAGTTAAAATAGATAAATTTTAGTCTAAACAACAAAATTTAAAAATAAATATTATTTAAAGTTTTTAATTCTATCTAACATAACAATCAGTTTGATTTGAGGCATATGAACTCCAAATGTATCCAATAGTTACATTTTCATTTGCATCATCAAAAGCTAAATAGTGTAATGAGGCAACACAAGTGGATTGTGCAATGAGTATCAATTCAAAAGTTCTAGATATTCCTGATGATTGATGCTAGTATATATTAGAGAGTCAATAGTCATAAAGTAAGTGCTAATGCTGCAAATGGCTGTGGTTGTATCCAAAACATATTTGGAATAACGTCTCAGTAATGAGGCAAATGGCTGCTGTTATACATGTAATATTTTAAAAATATAATAGCTCATGCGTCCTTCAATTTAATTTTATATAATATTTTAGTTATTTTTTATTTAGTTATTAAATTAACTTTATTATAAAAAATAAAAAATATAAAGAATTAAAATATGAGTTTATTTATAGATTTGAGTTATCAATTTGAAGAAATTTGCATTATATTAAATATGATAATTTTATTAGTTTTGTTTGAAAATTTTGATAAATTTTTTTAAAAATAATAATAACATCGTTAATATTTTAAAATATAAAAGATTAAATTGTTTACTTAAAATTAAATAAATGATCAAACCGAAAAAAATAAAATAAAATACTAAAGTGTTATATAAAATTAAATTAAAAAACCGCATAAACAATTATACCTATTTTAGAATTTTAAAAAGTAGTTTTTTCTACATATATTTTTCTTTTCTTAATAAGTGCTGATAAAACTCAAACCACATAATTTTTAAATTTTAGCTCTACTGATAAATATTGATATTGTTATATTAGATATCATGTTTCGAATTCGAATTCGAATAGAAAATTTCACAGTTATATATAAATTTTTAATGATGATTATAACATTTCATTTATTTATAAAAAAAATTAAAAAAATAAAAATAAAAAAGCTCAACTTTACATTAAATGGAATCTTAAAATCTTAAATGAGATTAATTATAAAGAGACACTGTCATTTTATAAGTCTGATTTTATAAAAAGTTAGATTCAATTTAAAAAATTTAATAATATTTGTGCGTAAACACAAAATACTGAGAAAAGCTATAAGAGATGAACTTTTTGTCTCACCCCCTTGTTGATTGAGTATTGTAATTGTAAACTTCTACTAATGTGTGACAATGACAATTGGTTGCCAGCCACAAAGTTTTGATAAGATATATTCCTAATTCATCATTTGAAATTAAAGTGACATTGTCATCACATTTGCTTATATATTCACCACTATTGAAACATGTTAACAATCTCATCACTTTATCATACACTGCCAACTAACTTATCGAAATGGCAAAGGCAATGTGCATAATGTAGCTGTTGTGTTCATCTTTGGTTAAATTGATTCTCCTTATCTTGCCAAAATTATCATGATTAACAATACTTCAAAACATTGTCCTTAAAAGATTACTTCAAAACATTGCTATTTTCTCCCCTTAATATACATGCCATTCAATTTAATTGTGTAAAATGGGATTATATTTTTTTCTTTCTTTTTATCTAAATTTTTAGAGAAAATTAGCTTGAAAAATATTGCGAAAGCAACTTAACAAGAGAGGAAGTACTAGTTACAGTGACAAATGAAAAAAACGTGAAAGTTAGTTATGGAGTAGCATACTAGCATGGACACACCTATATTATACGTGTCTCTTGTTTCTTCCACCAATGTGTTATATAATCTAGATGTCACACTGTTTACTTGGATAACCAATTTCTCAATACTAAGCGACAATTTCATCCAATTATCTTTTAGTTATTCGATCTATCAAACTATAAATACATTTAGTTTATCCCTTTATTTGATATAAATTTTGATGGATCCAATTTTTAAATTAAAAATATAGATAGATCATATAATTTATTTAATAAAATCTAATTATTTAAAAAAAAATATTATATATCAAAATTATAAACACGTTTTAAATGTCATTTTTATTATTAATTTTATAAATTAAATTGATCAACACAAAACAAATTTAAAAATTAACTTGTTAATTAATAAATATTTGAGAATCAAAATGATTAAAAAAATATATTTAAGAATATTTTTTATAATTTTGATATATTTAAAATTTTTTATGATATCATATTACACATAATTTTATAACTAAAATGGTTGTTTGCTTAATAAATTTATTTATATATATATAAAAGAACCAAAATAAAATAGGGTGAATCTTAAATTTTATACATCTTTATATATTATTTTATTTAAAAAAATTGTAAATATTATTATAATTAATTTATATAAATTGAAAATTTTAAATTCAAAATTAAAATAAAATATCAAATCAATGATATTAATATTTATTAATTGAGTTATAATTTAAAAATATTTATACAGTAATTTTATACAAATTATATAGATAGATTGAAAAATAAGAAAGAAAAAAAAAATAGTTTACTCGTCAATCATCATACCAGTACTTGACTTTTATGAGATCGGATCCTATGCTGACTTTTTTTTAATATAAAAATGGTCCGAAGCCCATATGCTGACTTTATCAAGAATGTGACTTTTTTCTAAGACAATAATAATCTTAATATTGTACATTCAAATTTAATATAAGGTTTAAATCCGATCTAAACTAGTCAAAATTGTGTAACGTTGTGATTTTATCAAAATTCAATTAAATTTTTATCTATATCATAATTTTTTCAATTTTATTGTACAACACATAATTTATTTTGTATGATGGTTCTATAGTCCTTTTCTTTCATTAAAAAATACTTTTTTTCTTCTTTTTTTTTCCAAAAAAAGTGTAAAACTCTGGAATTGGCTTACCTTAAGTTATAAAAGAAATTATTTTAAATAGTTAGACACCATGCTTTTATATCAATCCAGATATGGAAAAAGTAGTAAAGAATCGTTCTACATAGCTGTCATGGATTTGAAATGTACCTTACCTCCTTAGACATATCCACCATTAATAATATCAACTTTTTTGCAATTAAACTCACAACAATATAAAAAAATAAACACGTGTAACAATTGTGCTTTGTCATGAGAGCTGTGAGTTATTATTTGTGGCTAAGATTTTATTTATATATGGCAAAGTCATAATGTACAAAATCTTTGACAAAATAGTTGGAATTCGACCACTTCATCATGAAGTCATTCATTGATTATCTATTTTCCCTTTTATCATTAATTGTTGCCAGTAGCTCCATGCTAGACCGGAACAGAATAGTATGATTTAAATGTATGTCATACATTTTTTCATAAAATATTTTTGTTGAAGTCTAAGTTACCAAATTTAATTTTATAGATTTCTAATGTGTTGACTTGATATTTTTTTATTCCGGAAAACATCACAAAACTAGAGACCATCACATTTTTGCCTCAATAGTTCTCCCTCCCTCATTTTTTTTATATACATGTTTCTAATTGAAAAATATTCTATCAATATTTAATAACTTCATTTACATAATTTTTTTTCCCTTAGTCTCTAATAGAAAAGTTCTGATTATTGATATAAGATAGTCATTCCAGTTAGCTTACACGTATTTCAAACTAATTTAATTATGAGAAGAATATATTATAACATGAGAGAATGTTTTTCTTGCGGTGCCGTGGTTAGATTATACCGAAAATGTTGATTAATTAATTCTAGATATTCAAATTTCAAAGTATATAGTATACTACATTAACAGCTAAGCGGTGCAATTTCAAGGCCCACACAACATACCAATATTTTTTTTTCTCAATTTGGAAATATTGATGAAACTGAAATCAACATAATATACCGGCATGAAAGTTGAATATAGTGTATATCATGAATTAGATTTCCTACTAAAGTTTCATTTCACTTACAGCTATATATATATGTCTTCTACTAAGTGTTGTATGGATTTTGATAACTATGACATACTCATAGCCAATTACTTTGGTACATACAATTTCATGAAAAAATAAAGGGAAATTTGTCTTGTTACAAACACGTGCAATTACAAACTACAACATGTGGATATAGATGGATGGTTGCACGATATATGAAGACTTCAAAATATCACACAATGAAAATGTATTATATTATTCTAAATACATATAAGGATTTAGACTAATTTTTCATGAATATGAAATGTTGTAATTTATATATATTGGAATATAGTAGTAATTAAAAGAAAAAAAAGTAGAGATAGAGGAGAGGAAGCAACCATACGTGGGGGCAGTACTTGATGATATAACTTGTATGCTTGAAATGACACGTGTTAATATATAAGGGAACCTGAGTTTAATTGCACATTAGCATATGATATGATATATGTATTAGTCAAAATTTGAATAAAATTGAATGCATGTTTGCAAGATGGGAAGCACGAATAATCACAACTATAATTCTGTCGTGCCGTGATTTAAAAAAAAAAATATTAGTAGTACTATTTTTATTAAGTGTATTTATATTTGTAATAGATTAATTTACACTCAAAGCATGGATTTATCCCCTTATTGTTTGTTCTTTGGTCTGGTTTTAGTATCAATAATTTACTTTGTTTTGACTTTTCAGCATTCTAATGGCTACAAAACTAATCAATTGAAGTATGGATCTTAGTATAATTTTACATCATCATATACATCACCATGTCTCTTCATAGATATTCACAACTTTTAATAAAATATTATTTGTGTAATATCTATGTATAAAATTATGAAATATGTGAATGAATAGTTTGAAGATCTTGATTAATTAAGATAATAAAAGAAGATATATGCATTAAATTAAAAGAACAAAAATATATAACACTTGATGTAATTAAAAATATTTAATTGGGTGTCTCTATCTAATGTCCTTAGGACATTTGTTAATTGGACCCTAAAATTATTTCTAGGTTACAATGTCATACAAAATTTAACAAGTACCAATACAATATTTTGAGGACTTTTCCTCAAATTTGGACAGAAAGAAGTTGAAAAAATAAAAAGAACTTTGAGACTATGAAACCTCTTATATACACTTGACATCCCTATTTGATATGCTATTCTCAAGACTACCCCTTTGGGTGTCTATAGGCCAAAAAGCAAGCAAGAGTTGATATGATCTCCTTTGTAGGATTTGCAACATGATCTTTGACTTTCCACATTTTCTTGAGAGAGTTTGAAGCCAATTAGAGCTACAACAAGAATTCTTCTTCTTAAAGCAACAAACTCAAATAAGAGTTCAATATTTCTATATTTGGAAAGATCTTATAAAATATGAGATTAACTTATTCAATTGATCTACTTCTTAGGATGTAATATGATGGGCAATCCATTTTGGGGAAGAGCAAAAGGGCCATACTGAATTCCATTTTTTGCACCCTCCACAGACCACCTACACATAATAATGCAAACAACATTTAGAAACATTCCAAGTTACTAAAATTTAGAATCATGTTTAACACTAATGATGCATATTAGAATTTCAAAATAATCATAATGATTCAAAACATGCATTAAGTTCAAAGTTCTTGTCATAGAAATAACATTTTAGTGAAACTATTACTACTAATGATCAAGTTTTACCAACCTGTACTTTGTGGTAAGATGATGCAAGAGGACCAAAATCTCCAACTTGGCTAATTCATTGCCCGGACAAGCGTGGACCCCACTGCCAAATGGCATAAAAGTATTGGGTTTTGCAGCAGCCTGGAAAATCATTAACAGAATCTATTAAGGTCATTATCTTTATAATTTGTATATCACACATGAATATGAACAAAACTATGGCAAGTTGTAAATACCTCAAATCTTGAAGGATCAAACTTTTCAGGATCTTTGAAATTTTTTGGACTATGGTGTATATTCCTAAACAGTGGCAATACTTTCCACCCTTTTGGTATAAGATATCCTGAAAAAAACAATCACCAACACAGAATCTGAGTCTAAATCAAAAAGAAAAAAGAAAATCTTAAAGAAAAAAAAAACTAAAGAATGAAAATTTAAAGTATCATATAAGATTTAGAAATATTACTAACCTTGATATTCAACATCTTCAACTGCTTCTCTAAAAGTAAAAGACAAAATTGAAGCAACTCTAAGAGTCTCTTGAATAACCCTTGAAGTTATTGCCATCTTCTTTGTATCTTCCCAATTAAGACCCTTTTCTTCACCATTTTCTTCCTTGCTCTTCAATATACACTCTTGTTCCTCCTATTATAAAACATGTAAAATCTAAGTAAGAAACCAAACAAGTAATTTCAAATCCACAAATAAATAAATAAATAAATTTGGCAAAACAATGATTAAAGGATAAAGGGTAGGACCCTAAACACTTACGATCACTGCTTCTAAGACACTGATATTTTCACCAAGGTACTTAACAATCCACGTAAGCACACTAGCTGTTGTGTCACGAGCTGCAAATATGACTCCAATTACATTATCTGCTATTTGTTCATCACTTAGTCCTGCTTTTTCTTCCATGAATGAACCTAACAAGTCTTTGTAATCTTGTTTTTTCTGTCTTCTACTTGAGATTATTTGAGCTAAGATCTTTGCAAGCTCTTTCCTTGCTTTCATAGCTTTGTGGAAGAGTGTTCCAGGAAGGTTAATTGGCATTGAATTGTACCCTTTTTCAAGTGAGTAGTAACACTGTTTTAAACGCTCTCTGTATAGAATTTCATCTTTTCCAAATATTGAAAGGAGTGCAACATTGAATGTGAACTGCAAACAAACAAAAACCCATTATTTATTTTGTATTAAAATCATTAAAAAAATTATTATTTTTTTTCAATTTTCTACCCTTAAATTTCATTATTTTTAAATTGAGAAACAGAGTACACTCTGTTTTGCTCTGCTTTTTACTCTGTTTTGAAAACTCACCGTTTTCATTTCAAGGAAAGTTGTGATTAACCGTCCTTCACATGAATTAAGACAATCTTCAGCAATGGATTCAATGTTAGGAACAATGTTTTTGATGGCTTCTGGCATGAAGGAACGAAGAACAAGTCTTCTCAAGTTAGCATGATACTCTCCTTGATGAAAAAAGATAGCTTGTTTTCCCAACATCCTCTCTTTGCTTGCTGGAAATGTTGGCTTGAAAAGTTGAGCTTTGTTCAACACAAATTTTGCAGCTTCAGGACTTGAAATCATCACACAAGGACACCCTAAAATGTGAGACTTGAACATAGAACCATACCTATAAAACAAGATTTTTTTTTTTTTTTTTTAATATTTTTATGTTAGTGAAATTTATCCATGAAGTGAACTAGTTGAAGATAAGAATGGAAAATTATTGTATAATTTATATAAACCTTTTAATTTTTGATGCAAAAAAGACATTTGGGTCTTGAGAATATAGTTGAAAAGTTTCTCCTATGTAAGGCCAACCCATGGAACCAGGTGGTAGTGGCAAGTCATGTCTTTTGGAGACAAAGGGTTTGATGAATATTTTGAACAAAACAATGAAGAGAAAAGAAGTAAACAAACAAAACATGATACTAAGTTCCATGTTTATGCTGTTAATGAGTGAATGAATAATTATAATAGAAGAAAGAGAAAAGAATAATATGAAGAAGGTGTGTGACAAAATAAGTTGAACTTATGAGGTATTTATAGACTTTGTATAAATTTGGATAGTGAAAAAAAAAATTGAAGGAAGAAAGGGAGAAGGAGGGAAAAAGAAGAGAAGTTTTTTAGATTACAGCTCGATATCCACACACGGAATCTCCCTCCAGCTAATTAATACAAAGTTTAATTAATTTAATTTAGTCTAATTCTCTTTCATTGAAGAAGAAAAAAAGGGAGAGAAAATAGTGAGCACGTGTCACAAGAGTTTGTTTGACCATATATTATGTGTATGGAGAGTGAGTGGTGTCTTTGTTTGTTGGGAAGGTGGGAGTGTTAATTAATTAAATCATAATCATAGAGATTGACACATAAGCAACCCTTCATAAAAACCAAAAGGGAACCTTTTTATTGTTACTATCTATTTTCCGTACTATATGGATTCTCTTCATTTTATAAGCAATTATTATTAATATAGTATATCACATATATTTTTCTTTCTCTTTACTATACTTTCTGCCTAACACATCTTACTAACACAAAGTAGAAGCAGCAACTCGTTTTAGGACACAAAACAGCAAGATCTATTAACGTGGATGTTGGTGACAAATTTTGAAAAGATGGAAAGATAGAGGATTTACTTGGTAATGGAGATAAATTGAGTATAAGAATCAAACCACTTATTCCATGAGTTCAAAGATTCAATTAAATTAATTCTTTTTTCATTTCCAAACCTAATTCAAAGTAATCAAATTCGGTCTCTTTTTATTTGAATATTAATTCCATACTATTCAAAGTCCAAAATCCAAACCAAATCATTTTATTTGTTTTATTTCACGTTATATTAATATTATCATCTTAAAAACTATATTGTATTTTTATATTTTTTTAATGATTATATACTATTTATTTCATTATAATTAATGTATTTTATTTCGATAGTATTAAAAATCTATAAACTTTTTAAAAAAGTTATTTTTTTAGTTTTGTTAAAATAATTTTTTTAGATTTTAAAAAACCATCAATTAATTTGATTGAACCAAATCAAATCAATTCATTTTTTTTATTTAGTTGATTTTTGAATTTCACAAAAATAAATTAAAAAAGTTAAAATTAATCAACTAATTTTTTACTGATTCTGATTATTTTTTCTCCTAAACAAAATTCAACCAAATAAAATATTTCATCTAATTTCAAATATATGGAAAAATAAAATTTAATAAAATTTAATTTAAAATTTAAACTTATGCAACAACTTTATTTTATTAATTATCTAATAGCATTACACCCTACCCTAGAGATGTATATGTTGGACATTTCAACAATGTTACATTGAGTAGGTTTGAGGCTTAACATTAATGAGGGTGCCACCCAATTAAACTAACCGAATGTAATTAAGCAGAAAGTAGTGTTCAACTCCAATGGTCCCATGAACATAAAATTCAAAGCTACTAGGTAAGGGGCCTTTCCTCAAAAATAAATAAAGGTAGGGGCCAATGACATACATAAGCTAACAAACAATTAGTTGTTAGTATATTGTGATATCGTTGCATTTTCTGGTAATTGTGTTTTGGTTTTTGCCTGTACATTTTAGCAAACGTACACGTATTACATATAGATTTTTGATACGTTTGCATGTAATATATGACACATGCATGGGATGAACTTCATCACCTAATACGTGTCAAATTCAAATGTAGTGAAACTCAAAGCAAGAGTAACTAATTTCGAATTCGATTAAAAAGTCGTAAATATTACTCCATTTTTAAATATAAATAAAAGATTAAAAATATTTATTTCAAAATTTAAATTAAATATATTAATTTTTTCTACTAATCATGAATTCTTAATACATACAAATTAAATTTTAAAACTATTGTATATTGATAATAACGTATGATTCATTAAATTAACATTTTACGCATATTAATATTGATGTGTTCATCTAGACTCATATATATTTTTAATAAAAAAAAAAATATTGACGTGTTTATCTATATTTTAATTTTTTAATAAAAAAATATAAATATAAATTTTATATAATTATTTAAAAACTCGTCATTTGATTGATGAAAATATTATAATTATAAATAAATTAGTTTAAACTTTTAATTAGCAAACCTGAAAGAAAAGTATTATACTAAAACATGTTATTCTTTTATAGATAAGTATGTATATTCGTTTATATATTGCCACATAGGTTTAGTTTCATATTATATAAAAATATTAAATAAAACTAAAGTAAAAAAACAAACTCTTATGTTAACAAAAATGAAACTCATATAAATTAAGATTTTATTGTAATATAAATTACTATTATTTTTGAGTGTAGATTGATGTTATTATGAGTAGAGTGTCCGGATTGAACAGTAGTTCCCACGTACAGAAGTGACAAAACAAAGGCTGCTCTGCCTTTGTCTCTAACATATCGCCGACACAACTTACGAGAGAGAAATGCAAATGCATGTTCAAAGCAACGTAAGGGGATAAGGATTATAGCATTATAGTGCGCACCATCATTTTTTCCCATATGATTCTCACCTTATGCATGCATATATATATATATATATATGTGTGTGTTCAGCTAATTTATACTAGCCCTGCTACTAGCACTATTAGTGTTGTTTATGTAACTAATCAACTGAATTTTAAATTAAAGATAATTTATTAGGATGATTGTTAGGCCTAATAGTAATTAAAATCGATGTAGGTTTTTATTTTGAATTCAAAATAAATAATATCCATCTACTCTTCCTTTAATGGTGGTTACAAACAAAACTAATTGTAATTAACTACACACAGAATAGGAAGGAGAGAGAAAAGTAACAAGTTCATTTTTCTCATAAAATTGGTATCTTCATCATCAAATATACCAGGAAAGGAAAGACACACAGGAGAAAATAATTGAGGAAGAACATTGATCAAGAACACTCAAATAAATCATTATCATGGATTCGAGTATGTTCCTTACTCTCTTGTAGAAATTAATGGTCAGTGAGAATTATGATCATATTAAAACATTTAATTGAAACATTTAATTGAAATTTTTAACTATGTAAAACTTTTTAAATTGATAGTAAAATATTTTACATCATAAGGTATATTAAATAAACTTTAAATTTTTTACGAAAAAGACATTTTAATTAAACTTTATCAAATTCACCTATTTTATTTGTACGTTATTACATTAACTATTTTTAAAATAAGTATAAAGTACTCTTAAAGTAGTTTATTTTTTCAAAACTTTTAAAGTAGTTTTCAAAATTATATTGTTTCTTTTTTAAGAGTCTGTGTTTATACTTAAAATTAATCTAAGTTTTTGGTAAAAACAACCAATATTCGAGTTAAAGGTGACTCGAATAAAAGATCAATCGAACTAAAAATAACTGATAATGAAATTTAAAGATTATTTATTTATGTGGCAATGGAGCGGGTCGAGGGACAGATTTTGCCTCTTTCACCTCTGCATCTGATTAATCGAAGAAAATCTTCATCAGCACCTATTTCATAACGGGTGTGAAATTTAGACTTTCATCCTCACTTATTAATATATATAAAATTATAAATTTAAAATTCATATTAATTATAATTAACATAGTAAAATTATTATTATTATAGATAATAATAAAATTAAAAATTACTTTCTATAAAGATAAAATAATAATTTTTACTATTTAAAAAATATTAAGTATATTTTATATATATATATATATATATATGTATATATAAAAAATTAAAAATTATTATAATATAATTTGCGGGAGTTTGAGTGTGGGTGTGAGGTAGATATTATCACCCACAAATTCACCGTTGTCTCAGTAATTTAATTTCAAGCAAAATATGCATCTACATATTTAATCAAAACAATTTTTTTTCGTCTAAATATTTAGATGAATATCTACCGATGCGAGTTATGTTATCATCCTTCCTTGTATTAATTGATTCCTAAAAGATTTTAACATGATTATACAAACGCTATGGCTGGTTGCTGCAAGAGATACTTCATCTTCTTAAGCTTTATTTTTTATTACCGTTCAAGCACAACTATAATATACGTCAAACTAAAAAAAGAGAAGCGATTGCATTTAATGCTAGAAAACGTTGCAAAATGGAGGGGATAATGGTCATGTTTTCACATATTACATTTGAGTTTAGCTAACTCAAACAAAGTCAAATCTTTTTTGGCTACAGTCATGTCCCACAATAACATGATTTGTTGTTCAACCTATAAATACTATTTATACAATACATTTGAAACACATAATATACTATTAAAAAAAATTAAGGAATTAAAGACCCTACGATCAAGAAACATAGTTCACTTGTTACCATAATCATTTAGAAGATAGAATTATTATTAACAACATTCTCTTATAAAAAAAGGGCATGTGGGCTTACTAATATCATGTGTAATACTTCGCAAGTTAAAAATAAATATCATTTAACTTATATACTCCTTTTTTTATTAATAAAAATGCATTATGACTTTGTATTGATTTAGGTGTATTAATTAGTATTGCATAAAGTCAACCCCTCCTTGAACCCTTCTTTCCCAAATAGTCCGGCACTTATTTATGTAAACCCATTCTTTGCTGTCTTCTTGTCCCTCTCCTTCACAATTATTTCTATTTCTTTTCTTCTTTTTCTTTTACGAGTCACGTCTCTTTCAATTTTTTTTATGCATTTTACATTTTTATTTTTTTAAATTTATGTACATTATAATTATTAATAAAAAATATTTTTAAAAAACAATTATCTATAAGATTATCTAAATTCAGTGTTTAAGTACATTTATTTTGTCTATTTAAATTCAACTCATATATTTATACGAATTTATCTCGTACTAAAATAATGTTATAAATATTATTTAACAATTTATAAATTTATATAACACAATAAACTCATCAATAATTCAAAATTTCAACTCTATTATAAAGAGAATAACTAACATGAATAAAATTAAAATAAGAAAGAAGAAAAAAATTCAAATGTAACAACCGAGATGAAAAAATCAAATACTTTATTAAAAATTATAAATGAGTTTTTTGAATTTATATGAGCTTACTCAAATTTCCACGAATCTATTGAGTTCATTGAAAATAACGAAAAAGATAAAATAAAATTGTTAAAAATTTTATGTGAATTTATCGTGTTGATTACGAGTCAAGTTAAGTAAACTCAATTTCATTTTTAATTTACTAAAATTCAAGTTTACCTCATAATCAACTTAAAAGTAATATCTAAATTCGTAGAGTGATATAAATTTCACGAGATAACTCGTGATTTTAACAACCTTGATTGTTTATATTTTTTATAAAGAATGAAAATATCACAAAACTGTTTTATTATTAATTTTCCTAAATGGATCACTATTACATAACATTTTCATCTACCTTTTATAGTAATAGTTTACTCCAAAAATCTCTTATTAAAATAAAATAAATATATATTTTAACAAATAAAAACAAAAAATATTTTTTTAAAAAAAATTAATTCATAAAATATCAACATGACATTTTAATTTATAAAAATTAAATTTGGCAAGTCTCCTCACTGGCTTATATACTTCTTCCATTTAAAAATATTTTTTTTTAATTTAAAAATATTTATATTAAATAACATATCGAGCCTAACACAAGTGTTTGTTGGCCATTGTATAAGTATTGTAAATTATGATACTATTGAGTTTGGTTTCTTTGACGGGAAAAAAATTAATGTTACTTTACTTCACTATATTTAGTTCATAAAAATATGATGTAGATTTAATATGAGTTTAGAGAATGATTTCATTTATGATCCGTGTAAATTTATGGAGTCTTTACTTCAAGTAGATTTGTAACTTCATTTTAACATAAATTTAAAATTAATTATAATCTTCTTTTAATGAGAATATTGAGTGAGTTAAGTCTCTTCTTTTAATTATTATAATAGAATTTATTTGAATCATATCAATGACTTATTAAATATACATAGTTGTGACACATTTTTCATCTTTTTCACCTAATTCATATCTATTTTCTTTATTTTTCTCTTTTTTAATTTATTACTTTGCTTCAAAAAACTACGTAATTTGATTTGTATTTCAAAAAAAATACTCAAATACATAACTTTTTTTTTCAAAGAAACTGAACTCAATACCTTCAAAATTTACAATAGTCACACAATGTCCAACAACACTTGCGTTATACTAGGTGGTATTTAAGATATCAATTAACATGAATATTTTTGAATTATGAAAACAAAATTAATATAAAATGGAAGAAGTATATAAGTTAGTGAGGAGACTTGTCAAACATAACTAAATTAAAATATCATCTTCATATTTTATAAATTAAAATTTTACTTTTAAAATATTTAGTGTTTTTATTTTTTATACTATATTTATTTTACTTGGATAAAAACTCTTAGAATAAACTATTATCATAAAAGAGAGATAAAATGTTACTTAATCAGAAGAGATACATTTGGCTGAAGTTTTTAAAATTTAAAGTTTTTAAATTATAAATTTAGTTCAACTAAATGAATAACAGTTTAGTTAAATTCATATTTAATGTTAACATAGAAGAAAGTACACATACATTTAATCATATTTCACTAAATATGTGTAAAAGAAAATCAATAATTGTGAAAAACTAATATATCAAAGTGGTATAAAAAAGAAAAAGAAGTAAGTAAATTAGAAAGAAAGAAAAATAGGTCAAGCTCTACCCACATACCACATACTAATTGGGAAATATAAAAAAAAGGTTAAATTATATTTGTGGTTGCTTAACTTAATTTCAGGTAACGTTTTAGTCTTTTATTTACTTTTTTCTCGAGTTGGTCCTTTATTTTAATTTTAAGTGACAATTTGATATTTTTATATTTTAAAATTTCAACAATTTTATCCCATTTTATACAAAAATTCAAAAAAATCATCAAAATTTTCAACCAAAACCCATAAAATGAATAATCATCTTCAATATAATACAAACTTTATCAAATCCATAACTCAAATATTCAAATACATTCATATTTTCATCTCCAACAACATCAAATAAATAATAAAAATATGAGTTTATTTCAAAATTTAAGATATGAATTTGATTAAATTTATTTTTTATTGAAGATGATAATGAATTTTATGGGTTTTATTTAAAAAATTTGATGATTTTTTTAAATTTTTGAAAAAAAAAGACAATGTTGTTGAAATTTTAAAACATAAAATACAAAACTGACACTTAAAATTAAAATAAAGAATTAACTCAAAAAAAATATAAAAAATTAAAATATTACTTAAAATTAAGTTAAAGAACTGCAAATGTAATTTAACATAAAAAAATTACAGCTCAAACAAACAAACAAGTCTTAATCTAACTCATTAATATGTCAAACTTGTTAGTCAAGATCAAATCAAACCCAATCGACCCTTTTACAATTCTAAATACAAAAATGATAAAATTATTGAGGGAAAACTTGTATCTATGTATCTATGGTGCTAGCACAAATATGGAATGACAATTTCACCCACCACTAAATATCCACACGGTAGATATTTATCCAGTCAATAAAGTGTAAAATAAATTTATTTTAAGAAAAAGAGGCATATGATTTTTTTTTACCAAAAACAAGATATTTATCAATTAATTGGTAGAATATATAGAAAATAATATAAATTTAATGTTGTTAAAATTAAAAAGATGAATCTATGAATAAATTAATAATTTTTAAATTAATAATATAAAATAATAATATATTTATAAATATAGTAAAATCAAAATTATCAAAATATTTATGTGTTTATTTTATAGCATTGTTCACTAAATCATTGTAATTGTTTGAAATTAATATATATGTCAATTTGAATTAAATAATATCATAATAAAATAGTGTTACATTAGATGCAAATCATACTCTATAATAAATAAAGAGAATTAAAGAAAATGTAGAGGCAGAGACGGCCAGGTTAAGAAGATAAAGAGACAAATAATTAAATTTAATGTATAAATTTGTATCGAACATTAGTAAAACTTATAAGAATCACGAATGTACACGTGTTTATTGCAAGTTTATATGGTAATAAAAAATCATCCACCAATAAATATGCAAATTAATATTGGTAAGGAAGATAAAGATCCGTGTACAATTGTATCTACCGTTCCTCTCGAAAAAGATACTCAACTTGACAATTTGTGACATGTACTTGGACAATACATAAACACTGCATAACTTATCGCATTGGAAATGGAAACTTCTAGAACTATATATGTAAATAATATCCATGACTAATTTCAATAAAAAAATGCATCGGTTTATTAGATACACATATCATCACTAGTATTTTAAAATAAATAAATTGTTTGCTTCCCTTCTTTAGTTTACTAGTGACTTTGCTTCTACTAAATTAACAATTATATTCATAATTTATATGAAAAAATTGGTTAATAATTGTGTATATAACATTAGAATGTGATAGTAAGTGAATGTTAGAAGAGCAACTATAATCTTGATCTTAAAAATCAATATTGTAAAATAGAAACACAAGACAAAGTATTTTAGTATGGATTTTAACAAAATTTGTTTTTGTCTCTAACTATAGAGTAGACAGAGTTTTGTTTTATTTGTATATGAAATTAAAGTTTATATTGTTACAACTTTCATATAAATAATATTACAGTTTATTTTATAATAATATCCTTCAATCGTATTGTAGGATGATGAATCATCTCCTAACTATAAAGGCATATCAAAATTTGTTCAGCTAGCTCTTTTGCCTCTTACTCACTTGATGATACTATGAGACGTATTTAAGAATAAAAAACATAATTATTATTTCTAGATATTATTGTAGGTTTTTCAATTAGAAAGTAAGGTCGACCACTTGAGCAAGATTTATGGTGACATGCAAAATTACCTTTTTAACTTGAATTTCACACTATCACGCCCGCATCTTAAATGACCCATTTTTCAATAGGCTCGTTCATGTTAGTTCCATTTATGTAGATACATTATAGATAAATTATTGGCTCCATGTTTGGGTCCTCTCATGATCATTTTTCCATTTTTAGGCTTTAAAGAGTCATTTCCTCACCTCTCCTCTCTTCTTGAAGACTTGAGGAATGACAACAATTATTGAAACTTCAATAGTGTTTTTTTTAGATAAGAGTCTTACATTGAATAAAATAAAATTTGATAAAATATTTGTATGTGTGGGTAGTTTTCACTCTATAAACTAAATTTTTGGGTTGTGTAGGAGTTAACTCAAATTTTAATATGGTATTGAGTTAATCCAAGATCTACTGGGTCATCTACAATTAAGGTACCTCTATTGAGTCACTAACAAAGTGTTTATAAATAGTGGATAACCATCACTTCACAAATTAATTTTTGTGGAGATTGTATAAAGTCCAACCCAAATTACAAGATCCAGACCCTCCCTTTAATCTTTTGTTTAAGTTCAGCGATTTCTATTATAGATTGATATAACTTTAGAATTTATTATATCTTATTATCTTATAGAATTTTTTTTTTAATTACTTGAATATTTTCAAGATAAACTCTACTTATCATTTATTACTTGATTTAATTTAGTACAATAGGTAGAAACTTAAAGATAATATATATATATATATATATATATATTTTGATTCGATCTCAAATATACGGAAAAAAAATATGTTTAAAAAAATATTTTATATAAAGAAATTGAAAGAGTTCCGAACATAAAATATGTCCGGCCAAACGAAACCTACTTCAATTGCCTTGATCACTCACACTATTTTATATCGCTAGCTGTTATTTCATCTTAATTTTCCATATTAAGATATCAATGAGACTTTGTATTTTCTAATTAATTTTTTTGAACCTCAGAATTTTAATAAAATAAAATTTTAATAAAATAAAATTTTAATAATTTGAAGTTCAGCTGTAAAATAAATAAAATTGGAATATACCAACAAGAATTCATATTCGAATTTTCTCAAATTATTTGTCTTTAACTGACTATAATAAATCACTTAAGCCACTCCTTATTAAGATAATTGCTTATTTTAAAACTAAACATGCATTGGCATTTGGCCTATTCTCTTTCGTTGGGCTATTGTGGGCACATTCGCATGCGCACAAACAATGCACTACTTTACAACATTAAAAAGTTTGGAACTTGAAAATGAAATAGTCATAAATTATCAATATATGACAAAGCAGTGCCATTCTCACTTTTTGTTTTTGTTTATATTTTTAATCACTTTTATGAAAAGAATTATAATCATGAATACAGCCTGTACGTGGACATATATATATATATATATATATATATATATATATATTTATATTTATTGAATAGCAAAAATAAAATTAATCTTTTTAGGAAAAAGTATATTATTGTCCCTCTTGATACATTGGATATATGTGGTCCAAACGGAAACAACTTGTATGTTTTTACGGCTAATGTAATGTATGTGACGATTTAAAGAACCAAGAAAAAGGTTCGTAGAATTTTCACTTTTCTCGGTTAGGTTATGGCTCTTATCGATGTAATCATTCTTAAGCTTTTAATGTTACTCCCTTGGTGAAAAAATTCAATGATGGACTAACAAATTGTCTTAATTTCATCGAAAATTGAATTTAATAGAGTCATTGTCTTAATTTTATATAAACGCTAAATAAATCGTTTTAAAAAGTATTGTTGATTTTCATTAAAATTTAAAAGAAAATTAAAAATTAGTCTACGGTAGACCGTAATATCTTTGAAGGTGGGTTTAAAATGCACGGTAGAGACATTAAAGATGATCAAAGGAAGCTTGATTTGTATAGAGACACTTATGTTTTACATGAGAAGGGGTGCAGAAAGAAAAATGTGCAACATACATAGTAGCATTTTGTTGTGTAGACAATGTGATTTAGAAGTATCATATTACTTCAAAAAATTGAAAGTTAAACAACATACAAATACAAATGAGAGACTCATAAGCCTTATACATTTAATTATTTAAGTAAGATATGGTTGCTTTTAACCCAACATAGATAATCATTTGGACTCCTCTCATGGTCCAACACATTCTTCACCAAAGGAGGTGATGTGAAGTCCAAGTTCTTTCATGGCTGCATCAACAAAAGAAAAAGAGCAACTAAGATTTTCAATCTAGAGCTAAGAAATGGAAGATTGGAAGGGGTGGAGGAGATTAAAAATGGCATATTGTAACACTTTAAAGAATACTTCAAAAGTAGAAAAATGAGTGTTCTATTAATTAAAAAAATTCACTTTTAATCAAATAGATGTTACAGATAATGAGCTCTCAATTGATATTTTTATGAAAAATAAAATTAGAGAAGTGATTTAGATTTGTAACAGTCAAAAGAATCTGACAATAATCAAAATCAATTTTGATTTTTAAAAAGAATTTTGAGAGGTTGTGAAAAAGGATTTTTTATTTGTAATTTTTTCAAGAATTTGATGCTAACAAGCAACTTGTAAAAGGATAAAATAGTTAATTCATTATCTTCATTTATAAGGTTGAGAACTCTCAAACCCTTGGGGATTATAAATTAATCTCTCTAATTGGATGTCAAAAAAATTGTTGAAAAATCATTTGAGACGGTCCATTGCAAAAGATATAGTGAATGAGGCAAAAATAAAGAAGATTACAAAAATGCATATGACCCAACATATTGGGAGTATCTCGAATTTCTCCTATAAAAAATGAGTTCGAGTGATAAATAAAAACAATGGATTACAAAATATTGGAAAGCAACATCAATATCTATTTTCGTAAATGAAAGTCCAACAAAAGAGTTTGAAATTAGGAGAGGACTTCTATAAGATAGTTCATTAGTATATTTTCTCTTCCATGATACTTAACATAATTAGTTTTTAACGATGGAATAATTAATGACTTTAAATATATTTTTTGTAAAATTTAAAAAAATTGATTTTAATTCTTACTTAAAAAAATTGTTTTACTCGTTGTACAGTCTTTATAATAAATTCTAATTAACACTTTAAACCAGAAAATTTATTTCTCATTCTCCCTTGACAATGTTTTTACTTTGTTGATTTTGGAGTGTGTTGTAGGCTAGTAAATGTTGGAGATGCTCATTATTTATCTCACTTGTCAAGACCCACTAAAAACTAATTAAAAAAATATACAATCTAATTCATCTATTAAACATAAAATGTAATCTAATTCATTTGTAATTATATTTTGATGGATAGATTTTCATTCAATTCGTTTAATCTTACTTTTTAACATTCTAATAAATTATATATCTATAATAATAATAATAATAATATTTTTTATTTATTATTAAAAATAATTTACTGGTTATTATAAAAAAGTTTTTTAAAGACCACCAAGGTAATGGACGACAGAGCTTCGAAGATTATCGATAGTCGACCGTCAACCCAAACAACTCCTATATATTATTAAATTAATAATTAATAAAATATAATATTTAAAAATAATTAATAAAAGAATTTTTAAAATTCATTCTTTTTAAATAATAAAAGAAAATATTTAAAAAATAATAATAATTCAACAATACTTTTCTGTTAAAAAAACAATTTTTTTTAATAAAAAATATTTTCTAAATTAAATATAATAATATTTTCTTAATATATATATATTTTAAAATAAACTAATGTAATTTATCGGATAATATTAAAAAGGATATATGATCTATTCAATTTTGAAAAAAAAGTTGGATTACTTGGATGGATTAGATCCTTCTACACTTTTAAATGGACAAGATTAAATTTAATCTATTCACAATTTTATTGTGTATTTAATGAATTAAATGAATTACGAATAAGGGTGAGAATAGGCTGAGTTGAAATAAATTTTGCTAGACTGGTATGTAAAATATCTAAGGTCTAAATCTGGCATGTAGTCTGTCATATGCTTACTTTTTAGATTTAATTATGATCTTAATAGAAGTCTGGTATGACATGTTAGTGTATTTAAAAGCCTATTTTATTTTAATACTTTTAAATAAATAATTAAATATATTTTTAAATAAATTAACAAATTAATATGATAATAAAATTTAATTTAATATTGATATTTAACCTAATATTTTGAAGAATATAATTTTATACATATCTTACTTTAACACTATTTTATAATAATACATTTAAATATTTCAACAACTAAATAAAATTAATATGTATAAATAACTAAAAATTAAATATTTAACGAAAATATAAAATAATATAATAATTCTAATAGTAAAATAAAATATTATTTATTTTTATTCAAATAAGTCGACATAATAGATATAATAAATCTGACATAATAGATATAAAAGAGTTATTATAGTATTTATAATTCGACTTTTTTAAATTTTTTTTAAAAGCATTGATATTGTCTATTTAAAAATAAAATAAATAAAATTTAATATGACTTATACTTGACTTAGACTATACCATAGACCTGTTGATCGATATATCTTTTTCTCACCCCTAAAATAAATCATATTATCTCCCTATTTGTATCATATAGTTGTGTACATCCTTTACTGGTTTAGTCTTTTTGATAAATTGTGTCTTTCCAAAAAATATTAATGCATTGTATATTGTATAGAAAAACAAAAAATAGAATGGACAATGAGTTAGCAGAGGCAACAACAGCAAGACACCTGTGTGGCTCAGATGTACCAACTTATCATAATTTTCTGCCATAAATGAAACATAGTTGGTCATGGAATCTGCCCAAGTTCATGAACACGTACTACCTACTACCTAGTACACACCCAAATTCACAACCTATTTTCTCTAACGGTGCAACTTGGTTGGTAATCAATCATTAAGACACAAAGTAAGACAAATTTATTCTAATTGTTAGGTGATTGTATGTCTAACATAAACGAATTCAAACAAAAATGTCCGTGCAATTGTTTGTTTAGGAAATTATTAGAAATTTTATCCATCTATTTCCATATTTGAGGATGTACTTTCATGGGTCACATTTTCAAAGAATTTCCATCTAACTCATTAGTTTGCTCTTTGAGTCTTGAAAAAATAACCTCCACTTTTCATACATAATCAAATAGTGGTTCAGTCTACTATAGACCACTATTTGCATGTTATAATTCATAAAGACTAACTATGTTTCTATTAAAAACACAAGAAATATTAGAACAAAAAATATTCTACCATTAATTGTTAATAATGTGAACTTTCAAATTAAAGATAGTATCCGTATTAATTTTTTTTTCTAAAAATACGAGATATAGTAAAATTTATATTTTTAACCATTTTAATACAATTGAATTATCTATGTTCAATATACCAATAAACAATTTAGTATTCTCAAAAGTTTGTGAGAATCAAATTCAATTAATAGATATCTCTCCTCATTCTTGTAGATTGTTTCAATAAAAATCATAATTAGCATAAACTCAATGTAACATAGTTATAATATTATACTAAAAGTGTAATTGTCAATACATTGAATATAAATTTGTTTATGACTATAAAAAACAAAAAATTTATCATTGATGTTATCAAAGTAATATCTCTATATTTATGAAATCAACATTTATTACATATAAATTTAAAAACAAATAATTTAATTTAATTAAAATCAAAGTTTAATAGAAAAAAGAAGTCGGATAAAAAGAACATAATAAACCTCAAATTAAATGCGATATTTTGGAATAGTGATTCTCTACCTTTAACAAGAGAAAAATATAACAATTTTATCTCTATATGTCTCAACTTACACTTATATATCATATTTCTCTTAATAATTTAATAATTATTTTTTTTTTCTTTTATATATATAAATACACTAAAATTAGTGTATCTTCTAGTCTCTAAAACTAGAGGATCTATTTCCGATATTTTGAAGGTAGTGACCCCATCAATAATGATTGACATCAAGTAAAACAAAAATCCAAAAAAAGAAATATGAATGATGATGGACACAGACAGAATACAATACACTCACTCTGCAATCGCGATTATTAGGATCTTATCTTTGATTCTCTTCTATACTTTTTTCTAATTAAATATTTTCTTTTATTTCCAAACTGTACGGATCAATACACAAAATTATATGCGTCATGCATAATATCTGCTTGCATGAGTTCAGCAAAAAAAAATATCTACTTTCATCTTCCACAAAACCAAAATCCTTGTACCACTATAATTTAATATCAAATTATATTTATAATCATTTAATCATGTACATAATTGATATATTATATATTTTGGATTTTTCATGATATTTTTTTATACAAAAACACATCTAGAAGGAAAATAAATAAATTAATAAATAATTGGTGTCTTTTAAATAATACATATAGAAACATTGTTGTTTATGTATCATTATTTGTTTTTGTACAATAGAAGGCCTAAGCCTTGTGTATTATTTGATTGGTTGAAAATATGAGGAAAAAATAATAATGAATGTAATGATTTTTGTTGTTGATGAAATCAGAAAAATCAAGTTACATTAGTGGCAGATCTAGAACTCAAATTTTGAACAATAAATTATTGCTATAAGATGGTGAGAGTGACGAGGCATCAAAGAATTCATCTTTAAAAAAATAATCATTGATTAATTAGAAAAATATATATATTATTACTAATAATTAAGAAGAAGATAGAAAATCTTATCATCCCCTTTTTTCAACTTTATATTTTAGTTGATGTAAAATTAAGGTCCACTATAATTTATTTAGATTGAACTATTGTATAAAACTCTAAAATAAAATAAAAATAATTATTAATTATAAATTATTATATGTTTTATAATAATTTAATAATAGAATGTTATATTTTATGGTGGAGGTCTTCAAATCGATTTCCATTCAAAAATAATATAAACTTAAACTAGTGTGACACAATCCAAAGCACAAATGTAAAAATCTCACCTTTACCAAATCTAACAACGCAATATGACAAACAAATAAGTAATATCAGCCAACTTGATGACAATGAAATGAGATTAATTTATTTGTTTTTCCAATTATCCACTTCCAAGAATTAATTAATCCATTGTTAAATGAGATGGAAAGATTGACCATGTACTTATATATATTCTAGTAACTTTTATAAGTGCGGTTTTAGATGTGATCAACACTTGCTTATGTGTGAGTGTCAACTTGTTTAATAGTCATAATACTAGTGCCATAATAAGCCTTAATTAGACACGTCTTACAAAAAGATACTTCATTTATCTTAAAATAGTTCATCTATTTGTAAAAATATTTTATTTTAAAATAAATAATTATTTTAATTTTTGATATATTTTCTAACAATTGTATCTATTAATATTATTTGCATCATTTTCAAGGTAATATTTGTACTATAAATTTATGAGATTGATAATGTATTAGTATTTATTAAAAATAATTTTTTAAAAGTGGTATTTATTTTTTTATTTATATTTTTTTAATATATATATATAAAATAATCAAATGACTCAATTATTTTAAAATATAGAGTAATCAATTTGATTTATTAATTAATAAATTAAACAATGAGTATCTTTGGTTTTACTTTTGAATTATGCAAAATTGATTTTATTAGTGTAGAATTGATTTTACTTTCAAAAATTATTTTAACTTAGAAACTCAAATTTTTTATCACAAAAATTTAATTTTTTATCTTCAAATTTAATGTTCAACTTATTGTGGTTTTAGTATTTTATGTGATATTTCAAAAGTAACAAGTCTTATATAGAAGAGTATAGGAAACACATCTATTTTCAATAAAATATTTAAACCTAAATTATTTTATATCCAACTTTTTTTTAATTAAAATCAATTTATAAAATTGTTGAATTTAAAATAAATTTGTATGACCACATGTCTCAAGACACTTTGTTTATGTTGGGGTGCAAGAAAGTTAAATTTATAAATAATTTGGCCATCCTTTCCTTTTATGGAGTAGTAACTTGGCTCCAGCTATCATTTTGGATCTTTCGTTTGTAAAGTGAAACAGAAAGGAGATAGTGATGGAGGCATGCCACTCCCACTAGCACTTAATTGTGACACTTTGATGAAAATGAACATTCACCTCAACTCAAAGGATATATTATATGATGATGAATGATGATGATGAAGATGACGTGATTAACCCCAATCCTCTTTAAGTTTTGTTGGATTTGGGCCATTTGGCAGATATGACACTCATCCATTAATAATATATACTATGATCAAAAAGGTTATTTCGCTATTTCAAGATTCTCTATTCCCTTTATAACAAAGGGTGTCGGGTGTAGAATACATCTACATTCATTAATAATAATATTTTCATCCTATATCTTTTTGCAATTCAATTTATATCTTTTAATTTCCATTTAGAATGACACTTAGACATGACAACATGCAAATACCTATTGGAATTCATCATTTTGATTAGGAAATTTTGTTTTAATTTAGATGCACGTTTACTAATGTTTCTCTATATTCTCAAGTGGGGTAGAGATAAAATTGAGAATGTTGATATTCGTTCACACCTAAAATAAATTTTTTTTTATTTTATCTTACTTATTCTCATATATCCCTTGAAAACACTGTATATGCGTGAAAAATGATAAATAATTATAAATTGGAATAACAATATACATAAATTAAAACATCATAAATTTATTATTGAATGTTGAGTTTAACATAATTGATTATACTCATATAACATAGTGAATCTGAATTTGATAAATATTCACATATAACATCAAATGCACCTCAAATAGGACAGTGAAAGAATCTATTAAAAAGTCATAAATTTAAATTTATAAACAGTTTGTATAATCTTTTTAAATTAACTAGTTTTATAACTTAATAAAAGTAATTCATATTTAAAATATATTTATGATTTATACATACTCATATATTTATAACGGTGTTATTGTAATTTTATAGTGGATGAGGTTGTGTGGAGTGGGGTGCGGATGATCATGTTGTTTTTTATTTTTGGAAGATTAAAATATAATTTTCAACCACAAATGATATTACTTGATTAAGTTGCGAATTAGACTACTTTTTTTAAGATGTTTCGTGACAATGTTTAAAATTGTGCGAGACATACGATCAACCACAATCTTCTCAAGATAAAACAGTTCAGATATATTGTATCGATTTTACTACTATATTATAGAAAATTGTTTTAGATTTACACCATGTAAATATGGTAATGAAAACCACTTGAAAATATGGTAAGATGACTAGTCAAAAATCTGAAAGGACAATTTTTCGATAAAGGGACAAAGATATGAGATGAAGGTGATAATAGAAAAAACTCGATAAAATTCAGAGTTTTGTTGCAGTTTGCAAACAAAGCAGAATCATTTATTTATAGAGGAACCAACAATCGAGTGTAGTAGAAAATGTGGCTCAGTTTGACCGACTCTGCAAAAATGTCACGCATCCAGTTTGACTAAGTCTATGAAACTATTGTGAGTCTAGTTTAATCGAGTATGCAAAAATCAGGAGAAATTAAACACAGATCGGATTGGTTGTTGACTTGATTGAAGGTAAAAGAAAAATATAGAGAAAAAGAAAATACACCCTAAAAAGTTCTTTTATTTTTTCAAATACTAAAAATAATAAGACACTTAACCCAAGTCCAGTCGATCGGACGACGAGTACGTGTGAAGTTCAATTTGAATGTATTTTATCCATTTCACAAAATTGAGTACCATTGGAGACACATCTCAATTATCGGACATGTACCTAATAAATATTACTAGAATTATACCCCTAATATATAGAACTTCTACCATTTTTTCAATTCACAACTATATCTTTGACCACTTAATATATAAGTTCCAATGTCATTTTCTATTGTTTCACATGCTCATTTTAACATTTCGTTAGAAAAGATTTTTCTCCCCATCCTCACAAGATAATAATATCCCCTTGCAGGACTCAAAATATACATAGTAATACATAAATCTCAATTACGAGTGTAATTAATTGACATTCTTAAGTAAAAGATGTTGAATTCAAATTCAAATTTAGTTGTAGTTAGATATAATGACTCTGCAGTGGCACCGTATATGTAGCGACTACAAAGAATTTAATGTGAAATTCTTTAAGAAAATTATTAATTCTTTTAAAAATTTAATTAATATACATAAATTATGTAAAAAAATTAGAATATTATAACAATATTTGATTTAAAAATATTTAGTTGTGATCTCTAAAATAAGTATGCAGTCAATTACTTTCATGACCCCAAATCGAAAAGTCATACAAGTGGGTTTTGTATCTAACTAGTCAAGTAGTGCGACTTCTATATCACCAACTATACAAGTCCACACAAAACAAAATTATTGATCAAATGCAATTCAAAATCACCCAAATTTCACTGAAATATTGATTTATTAGTGTTTACCTCGATCTATAGTACAATATAATTTGAAAACGTGTGATCCTCATAAATGCTATTAGCGTATATTTGCTTAGACATTGGTCATTATCTCTCATAAATGCTATTGTCGAATTGTCCATCACACAAACTAACCAAAACCGTGGGCCAAACAAAACAGAATTCATCAGTTTTTTTTAATTTGGAATTAGATGTTTGGACTCTTAATTTATTATAGAGCACCCATTTTGGCATCTTAATTACGTCCTCATTTTCCTCACCTTCTGAATGGACTATATTCCCAAATATTTTTTTTTGCATTTTAATATTAATTTTTTTTATAGTGAGGGTTACTTTAACTCATTTAATACGTATTTGAGAAATTACTATGAATAAAATAAAAATGGTAGTGGTAATTTTACCAAATCATTTTTATTAAGAATAGATGTATTTCTTATTATCACAAATACACTGGAAAATACTAATATTTTGGGAGTAATGTAGACAATATAAATTAGAGAGTACAGCTGAAAAAATGATTAATATTATAATAAAACTAAAAATGAAATTTATTTTGAAATATTTTTTTTTTAAATGACACTAATTGTAAAATGGTCAAAGCGTTGGATAAATACTATTGAAAAAATTGTGTTAAATATATATTCCATTGTAAATTATTAAATGCATTTGTTAGAGTAGTAATAGAATACTTCCTCCGGTTTTAAATATAAACGAAAGTAGATTAAAGAAAGTTGACTTATTTTGTGAAAATTAAATAAAATACATCAATTTTCTTTGAATTAATTTTACTCATATTTAATACTAAAAGGATTTTGGTCAATTCGAAAACAATTGAGGAGAGGAGATAAGTATATTCTAGCCTAATTAGTAGTCTCGAGTTTGACCTTTAATTTTGAAGATGTAACCGTGTTAAAGACTATGAGTTGCAATAGGAATGAGTTAGACTAATCCTATAACATGTTTAGACCAATAGATTATTTAATAGTCTTACATTTAGATGGGCTCAGTTTCCTCAATTAAAGAACTAGGAAAAGTGTGTTAGATTAATTGTAATGTCATAAGTCTCTTACGAAAGAATGAATGTTATTCTTTTGTTTAACTCTTAAATAAAAGTATTATATGGTGATGCACAATTTTAGGTGAGTTATAATATTTGTAATTTTATTTGAGATAATAAATATAGTTTTCTTGGACATTTAATTTTTGCAAACGAAGACAAAAGATATTAAATCACATTTATTTTTGTGTGATATATTTTTCCTTTCATTTTTATGAGTGTTTTTATCTAACAATGGTATATGAACGATTGGCATTATGATATTTGATTAGAATATAAATTTTACGATACAGTAGAGTACAATTAAAGACATTTTAGTGTTAACAATATAAATCAATATGAAAGAAGGGGCAAAAAGAAAGTACAAATGAAGACTGAGGTTCCATTCAAAATGGCAAGATTTAAAAAATGAGGGCTACAAAGTGAGTATACACTAAAGCATAAAAGAGTAAACTACTAATATCTAACACTTGGTACATGAAGGTCTTGATCAAACATTAGAAGACTATAAGTCTACAAAAATGAGTATGCATGATTAGAGTAAAATTTAGAATGAGTGTAGGTATGATTTGATTTGATTGGTTTTGGCTCTCGATATTAAATGATTCATTCGTTCCTATTTATAAGCAAAAGTAAATCAACAAAAGTTGATGTATTTAGTCTAAAATTTGAATCAAATATATCAAATTTTGTTAATCTATTTTTGTTTATAAGTAAGAATAGAGAGAGTACATATGTTGAATGAGATAATATTAAAAGTTTTACTGAGATGTTCAAAAACATTTGCGAATAAGGAACAATTGTTGATATAAATCACATTTTAGAATCATATTTACATCAGGAAAGGAGATTGAAATGTTTTACAATAAAAGTAGTTGACATTGATGTGTAAAGAAAATATAATAAAAAAATAAATACTAATAAGTACTTCCCATCACACTTATTAGTGATTCAAAATAAAAACTAAATATTAAAAATACATTGAAATTTGTTTATTTAAAAAAAATGTACATTTTATCATAAGAGAAGTTGGCCTTGATGTTTAAACATAATATAATGAAAATTAATATATTTTACAATAAGAGTGGTTGAATTATGCAAATTCATTAATGAAAATTAAAATATTCCCTATCAATATGAATACTCAACTCAATAGTAAATTTAGTATTTGACCCATTAGTATGAGCACAATAGAATTTATTTCGAGTTAAAAAGTATTTATTTGTCTCTTCGATTTAGTCCATCCAATCGAAAGTACTATCGGAAACTAAGTATTGATAATGTATTTTACATTATCTAAAATTAAGATCAGATAAACATAATAAATATAGGATGAGATTTGGTGTTTGGCATGTGAAACCCAAATTACAATAATGAAAAGCATATAAATAAGAAGAAAATTGAATGAAATATGACCTATCTTGGGCTTTACATTTTTGCGCAAAATTACCCATCAACTTAACTGAATTTAGAGTGAAAGGCCCTTGTTATACCCACACCATTTTATTGTTATTCTCACCCCCTCCACTTCTATGTTTTTTACCTTAATAATATCATAGTCTCTACCCTCACGACATTGACTACTATCCCTTCAGGAAGCATACTTTAAGTTTTCTATCTATTACTTCCAAGGTAGATTTTGTCCAATGTGCACAAGTAAAAATATTTTATTACTTTATGTAAATTTATTTTTACTATTAGATTAATAAATTTCATCGTATATAATTTAATTTATTTGATTTAATGGTGAGACTTATCAATCTAATGTTAAAAATAATTTGTCTATAATACAAAAATTTATTGTGAATTATAATTTGTTTTTTTAATCATCATCCACTATGTATTATAGAAGCAATTGCTAACCAATCTTATAATATATGAGGAGTAATTAAGATACTCAAAAGGTAACTTTGAGACATAGTTATTATATTTAATAGCTCATTCTAAATATTAAATTTTCTTGATCCAATTGTCAAATTAATTTTTTGACTAAATAAATGAAATCCTCTAATTTTTAAAACTATTAATTACCTGACAAACAAACTTATATAAGTTTTTTGAAAACATAAATAAATATTAACCTCATATTACAAAACTACAAATTTTATATAAAATTTGATGTGCTTTCCTTTCAAAAATAAAATTAAAACTTATAATGTGTTTAATTAACTATACTAAAATTATTTGAACCGATTTCAAACATTCTGCTTGATATGTGTCACCTTGTTAGCAATTCTCTTATCTTATTTATTTACTTATAAATACTTTGATTGAATTTAGTATAGTGATTCTCATTATAGTATACCGATTCAATTAAATTGTTCACAAATCTATAATAGATAATGTTGTTATTAATAATGATCAATTAAGAAACCAATAATAAAATTAGTTTTTATTTATTATGAATTGATTGTAGACACATTAAAATATGAATTGAATGGTTAAGCGAATTAATAAATTTTATAAACTGACGCATTATATATTATACAAATTTTCTGTTTTGTAAATTCATACAGTATAAAATAGTGCACATTTTAAATTCTTCTCGAGACTTTTAATTTTTTTATTAAACCAAATGATGTTTTTTTATTTAAATATAGATGACGAAAGAGAAATTTATGAATAAAAATGAAAGAAATTATGATCAATCAAAACATGAATGAAATTTGAAATAATAAATCAATCTCTATAAATGAAGGCCAATTAATAATAATTTT
>JBBPBS010000738.1:9342236-9365194 GCA_037974835.1 Cicer judaicum
TATATATATATATATATAATTTATAAAAATAAAATAAAATTGAATTTCTATTATATTATTTTATTTATAATTATAATAATAATAATAATTAAGATTTATAATTTATATATAAATAATTGTTTTTCCATCATCCGTGCAATGCATAAACTCAACTACACTAATTAATTATCATTTTTGACAAAACTGTGCTTGATTATTAATATAATGCAACAATAACTGACAATTATATTGCTTTCCTAAAAAAACAATTATATATCTTAAATTCAATCCAATGTTGCACCCAAAAAAATTCATATCCTTCCTCGTAAAATTTTAAATAAAATAAATTCCTTAATTAATTACTATATTGAGTCAAAATAATTAAGTTACTATAAATTTGTGATTGCAGTTATCATTTTTCCATTTTAATGTATATCCAAACAGATTCATAATAAATTGACAGAATATAGTTGTCACTGTCTTCAGAAACCAAAACCAAAAACAAAAACAAAAAACAATATTAATTTTGATATTAATACACAGTGTTAATGTTAAACACTGAACAAATAAGGATCATTACAGTGGTTGACCTTCCATAATCACAAGAAGATGAAAATGGTGTTTTCAATTTGAATCAGAATCAAAAAAGTTCAGATGGCGTTTGAAGAAGTGGCATATTCAAGGCCTCTTTTTCTCACGATCTACACTGTTGTCATAGTTGGCATCGTTGTTTCATCTTTATATGTCTTCTCCGCCATACACTACTCTTCTTCTGCTTGGTCCTCTTTCCCTCCTCTTTCAAGTACCCTTTTAACTTTTACCTCTTTTTATTCTATCTTGCATGCTTTCATGTTAATTGGGTTTCATCAAAATCGTTACTTTCGTTTTTAATTGTTGGTTTTGTCATAAATGTGAAATACCATTTTTTAATTTTACATGTATTGTTGTTAGTTTTAGTTGGTTATGTTGTTGTTGAAATTTGAAATCATTTTGCCATTGGTTAATGTGTGTAATGTGTTATTAATGAGTAGAGATTATATTTGTTTCTTTTGAGAAATAGAGTTTTATTAATATGGTTTTGGTGTGTATAAAGGTCTAATTATATCTTTAGTGCTAAAATTGTGTGTACAATGTTGTTGAATAGTGGCTCTTTAGCGTAGTGGAAATTTGAACAAATTGCTATTGTTCCACGATAGGCTATTAGAACAAAATATTGTCAAATAGCGGCTAAAGAGGCGCTATAACATGTTACTAATGGAATTTGAACAAATTGTTGTTTTCCGCTATTCGCGATTGACAACACTAGTGTGCTGATATTTCTATTTATACACCAAAACTGTAGTAAAGGAGTTTTTCATTACTACTTGTAAATCATTTCATTGAACTTGCTTTAGTAGTGTAGTGGCATCTTTCAACTAGTCTTTGGTTGTTGTTGCCACTCCTTGTGTATGACCCTTTTCAATTCATCAAGCATTGGTCTTTGTTTTTATTTTTTATTTTTTATTTTCTTCTTCCTCTCTTTCTGCATCTCATTTGCATATGTTAATTCAAACATTGACTGAGCATGTTTTTCAGATGAGGATTCTCGACTTTCAGATCAAAAGCTTAATGGTTCTCAGTCAGAACCTGTACATGTTGTGCCCTCTGCTTTACCTGAGCCACAAATTGTGTTGAAAAAACCTGTTTTCAATGTTTCACATCGCAATAAAAAGATGCCACCTTTAAAGGATTTCAGACTGACCAAAGAACTGGTTCAGCAAAGGGTGAAAGATAACATTATAATAGTGACCTTTGGTAACTATGCATTCATGGACTTTATTCTGACATGGGTTAAACAATTGAATGATCTGGGACTTTCCAATTATCTTGTTGGTGAGCATTGCTGTTTTAACCCTTCTATCATTGTGTTTTGTTGTGTTTTGTAATGGCCCTTGCTAGAAATGCATATATGGTATTTTGTACAGTTCATTAGACTTAGATATGTGTTTGAATTCTACCTTTTAGGTGCAATGGACACCAAATTATTGGAGGCACTTTATCAGAAAGGAGTACTGGTATTTGACATGGACAGCCATATGAGCACCGTAGATGTTGGCTGGGGTTCTCCGACATTTCATAAAATGGGTCGAGAAAAAGTTATTTTGATAAACTCCATATTGCCTTTTGGTTACGAATTGTTGATGTGTGATACCGACATGGTTTGGTTGAAGGTGCTTTTCTCCATTCCTTAATATATGTTTGATTTAATGGTAATTGGGTATCCCTATGTTTAGTTTTGTATGAATGATCAAAATTCAAAAAGAGAAGCAAAATGTAGATTGACTATGAGTTTCATTTTTCCTTTCATCTAACATGTATGCAATAAAGCTATCAAAAGTTTTGTGTAGTTTTTTTTCCAACTTGTTACATCACTAATCTTATCTTGCTTCCTCTCTTTTATTGTGTTTCAAATTTGGTCTGTTCCCAAACTATAAGGACCAAAAATGCAATTAAGTCTCTTTATATATTAATTGTCTTCAAGCCTAAGATGTGTTTGTTCTTTTAAGATGTATTTTATTCCTAAATATTCAATTATGTGATTATGGAGCAGAATCCACTTCCATATTTTGCTCGTTATCCCGGAGCAGATGTTTTAACATCCAGTGATCAAGTTATACCAACAGTTGTTGATGATAGTCTGGAAGTTTGGCAAGAAGGTGAATATTATATATGAGCAAATTTTACTGTTAGGAAGTTTGCTACAAATATTAGTTTTTGCTTATTTAATATGTTACACAACACAATTTGAAGGTTTTTCTCCCTGAACATTTTTCCTTCCAAATCAATAATCAGTGCTCTTATTCATTTATTGCTTCTCTTAATCCCTGATTTTAGTGCACTTGTTTGAGCTTGAAGAGACTGTACAACATATTGATGATTGTGTTTGTCATATTGAATAGTTGGTGCGGCCTACAACATAGGAATTTTCCATTGGAGACCTACAGAGTCTGCGATGAAATTGGCAAAGGAATGGAAGGAACTACTTCTGGCTGATGATAAAATATGGGATCAGAATGGATTTAATGAGATTGTTCACAGAGAGTTAGGACCATCTGTTGACGAGAACAGTGGACTTGTTTATGCTTATGATGGAAATCTAAAGCTGGGAATTTTGCCTTCAAGTATCTTCTGCAGTGGTCATACATATTTTGTCCAGGTTGGGACGGACCTAGTTAACAATTTTGAACTCTTTTATCCGACTTTACATATTCTCTTCCTTTTGATTGCTTTCCACAACTAGTAATATGGAATGTCCGGTGGAGTATTTAAGTAGTTTAGTTCTTCCCCCTTTATAGCTAGGTTTTAAGGGAGGGTTTCCTAATCCTAAGTGCTTGGATACTTTCAATTGGTATCAGAGCATGGTTGTTGGTGGCTCGGAAAAGGCTACCTACAAAGGGGGTTATTGGAAAGACCAAGTAAAGCGTTGTAGAGTGTAGTCGCTGAGACATCTGCTCTCAAGGGTGGGCTGTGATAACTGATAATAAGTACTTGGGTACTACGAGTTGCCCAAGTCCCATATCGGGTAGTAGATGCTTGGATGCTATGTTGTAGAGAAACAAGTTGCGTGCAAGTTGTTCCTAAGAATATCCTTTCATATTATGAATGTAGGGTATGTATCAGCAACTCAGGTTGGAGCCATATGCAGTGCACACAACATTTCAATATGCAGGCACAGAAGGAAAGCGCCACCGACTACGAGAAGCCATGCTTTTCCATGACCCACCTGAATACTATAATCCTCCTGGTAATATTACTTGTCTCCCTCAATTTCAGTGAGCATATCATTCACTCTATTTTACTTTTTGACACATATTGTGAAAACGCTAGTTTCATCGACTCCTTTTCATGAAAATACCGCGGCCTAACTTTTAGAGACACTTTTCCAGGGGGTTTCTTGTCATTTAAGCCATCTATTCCAAAAAGCTTGTTGCTAAGTGGGAAGCATACCATTGGATCACATTTTACCCTTATTAATTACCAAGTATGCATGTATATTGACTTGATCCTTTTCACTTCTGCATTTGGAATGGAAGTTATGACATTACATTGCATCTCATAATTTAAGATGAAAATGAATTTTTGCAGATGAAACAGATTAGGACGGCACTTGCAATTGCCTCCCTTCTAAACAGAACGCTGGTGAGGACAATTTTCTGGGATCATAAATTCTTGTAATTTTATATGTTGGGTTGGTAATGTCTCGTCATTAACACTATTAAGAGTCATGACTCATAATTAGCACAAGGTACAATTAATCTCTTATGAGTCGTGTTAACCTATCAGCCATTAGCAATTGCACCAAAAATGCAGTGAACTTCTAGTGCATTTTCAATTCGTATATTATAAATAAGTGGCCTTATTATGGTTCCTAGTTGATTAAAATTGAAGTTTTCTTTTTTCTAGTGCATTTTCAATTCATAAATTATATTTATCTCAAACATTTTTTTTATGTATATCTTTAGGTCATGCCTCCACTATGGTGCAGGATTGACAGGCTATGGTTTCCTCATCCTGGTGTTTTGGAGGGGTCTATGACTAGACAACCTTTTCTTTGCCCTCTGGATCATGTATTTGAGGTATTTCTAGTTTGATTAAGTGGTTCCTTATTGTTTTTGTCATTGTTCATGTATGTTTTGGCTTATTGGATTGCTTAATAATTATCTAAGGAACCCATAAAAAACAAGTGAAATTAAGTAGCTTCCAGCAAATGTTATCAGACACTTGAGTTTTACACAACAATAAGCATAAATCTACATATGTCTCTCAAACAATGTTACTACCTCCCTCAAAAAAATCAAGGTTGTTGAGATTTCAAAATTTCCTCTCTGCACCCATTGTTTACACATTGCCTTATGCCACTATGAAAATGTACTATATTGCAGGTGAATGTCATGTTGGCAGAACTTCCAGAGGATGAGTTTGGCCCTAGAATGAATATTAGAGAGTACTCTATACTTGATAATCCCTCTCTTCTCTCAGAGGTGATTCAATGTCAAATCCCATCAAAATTTAAAACAATGAATTATACGTTTTTTTAATATCTTTCTCGGCTGGAGTTATGCCTCGGTTCTTGAATTCAGGTGAAAATGTCGCGGCTCGATGTTCATCTCTGTAAAGAAGGAACTCAAGATTGTAATGTATCACATAATGTCACTGTTGGGGGAGTACTTAAATTTCCAAAGCATAGCAATGAAGAATCGGTATTTAAAATTTCAATCCATTTAATGTAACTACAAATTGTGAATGCACTATTCATAGTGTCATGTTTAAATATTTTAACATGTGATTGTTTCTACTTAAATTTTCAGTTCATGAAAGTATTCACATCGTTCAAGGATGTAAAAGTCATCCAGTTCTCTTCAATGCAAGATGCATTTACGGGTTTCACAAACAAGGCAAGTCCATTTTCATCGTTCCGTTCCAAGTTTTTTTTGCATTTGCATAAAAATTTGAAGAAATACATGTTCATTTTTGATGTCCTGATGCCGTGTATTTATTTAATTTAATCAGGAAAGGGAAGATAGATTCCGAAAACGAGTTAAACATTATACGGGTATATGGTGCTGCGTGACGGATCACACTCCCGGTCACATATATTATGATATATACTGGGATGAGAAACCTGGATGGAAGCCAATCCCGCCTCAAACTTCTGAAGATGATCATCCACCTTGGTGAGGTCAACTTCAGAGAATTATTGTGTTCATCATCAAAACTCTAAACGAAAGATATTTAAAGGTGGTTCATTTTTGCACTTGTTGTGAAGATCAAGATCGTATACTTGCGGCGGAAGTAAAAGAATCTTTGTCCATGTTGAGGATGTTAGTTACTTATCAGAGAGATAAGACAATGTGATTGTAAGAGAATGATTTGTGTATCAAAGCTTTCAACATTGCAAACAAGAGAAATGAAAGCCAACAGTATCTCAGATGGGGTTGCAGTTTTTGAATGTTGATGTCTTGGTTGATATTGAATTGCTTGTAATTAAAATAACAAGAGACATGTCCCATAAAACCATTTGATCAATTGTTCGATTCCTGTTCCTGACCTGACCTGACCAGTGCGAATGAAAAAACATGTCAGGAGAGATCATTCCCTTAAATGGATTTGAGTTACCTTGAGAGATTAGTTTCCACAGTTGTTCGCGAGTGTATCTGTTTACCAAAAAAATAAGAAGAGACATCCAAATGTACTACTATTTATTTAAAAAGGGAAGTGATTTTGAGTTTTCTTTTTTTGCTTATCTTATTTTTGCTGTTGGAATTTATACTCTAAAAATTCCCTAATTCAAAAATGTGACTATACCAAGCGCAATTATCATGTTTTTGTTGTTTAGGATGCTCCAAATTAAATTTTATAATCATTCAGATCCTTACCATTGGACAATGCTACTTATAAATATGGTTATTTCAATTTTTTATGCACAATTGCTTATATCAGATATTAAGAACCACTGTTAATTGAACTATTTTCTTGTTATGACAAGAACAAGAAAACATCATCGGAGTATTCTTCTTATATTCACGTTTTCATAGCTACAACAAAAAATGAAATGAAAATGAGAACATGGGTAGTTTCTCAATTGCAGCTAAAGCACATAGCAAGATGGACATTTCAAAATTTAGTCTTGCTTCGATTTCGACTAGAAGGGTCATCTTCATTCCATTCATTTTCTTTACAAAACTATCAAAATAAGAACTTCAGCATTGTTCAGAGACAAAAGGTTCCTCTTCTTCCATGTGATACTGCATTTTGTTGTCGTCATTTTTGGATCGCCGTGCATCTGTTCGATAAAATGCCACAAAGGAGACTTCATGTAAGAGAGGTTCATTTTGAGTTTATTGCTGATTGCATTAAACTGTCCCTCAAAAAACCTAACATTTTGACAGCCACTATTGTCCATTGTGCTGCATTGAAGATAGGTGTTCTAGCTCACCTCCCAACTTCAACATCTCTACTCACTCTTTATTCCAAAGCTGGAAACTTTACCTCTTCTAGGGTTTTCTTTGAAGACATTCACAACAAAGATGTGATTGTTTGGAATGCAATTATTTCAGCATCTCTTCAAAACAACTGCTATAAGACAGCAATGGAGTTATTTGAGAAAATGATCAAAGCTCAAACTAGGTTTGATTCCACCACTCTATTGCTTATGGTATCAACTTTGTTACACATTAAAAACTTTGATCAAGGAAGGTCAATTCATTGTGTGAGTATAAAATATATGATGCTTGTGGATATTAGTTTATCTAATGCTTTTATTGACATGTATGCTAAGTTTGGTGACCTAAACTCTTCTGAATGTCTGTTTGAAGAGATGGAATATAAAGATGTTGTTTCATGGAACTCGATAATGAGAGGAAGTCTTTACAATGGTGATCTGGAGAAATCGTTGCGTTACTTTCAAAGGATGAGTTTTTCAGGAGAAACAGCAGACCATGTTGGACTTTCTTGTGTTATTTCAGTGTGTTCAAGTTTGAGAGAATTGGCATTTGGACAGTGTGTTCATGGTCAAGGAATCAAGCTAGGATACATGGATAGCTCTCGTGTTTCGGTCGCAAACTCTCTCATTTCGTTGTATTCACAATGTGAAGCCATCAAGGTTGCTGAGACTGTCTTCAGAGAAATAGCATACAAAGATCTTGTTTCATGGAATGCAATGATGGAAGGATATGCTTCAAATGAAAATATTCATGAAGTATTTGATCTTCTGGTTGAAATGCAAACTACAGGATCTTTCCAGCCTGATATAGTAACATTAACTACCATACTTCCACTTTGTGCAGAATTATTGCTATCCAGAGAAGGAAGAACTGTCCATGGATTTGCAATTAGAAGACAAATGTTGTCCGATCACCGTCCTTTGCTGAACGGACTTATAGACATGTATTCGAAGTGCAACCTTGTCGCGAAAGCCGAGCTCTTGTTCAATTCTACTACAGAGAGAGACTTGGTCTCATGGAATGCAATGATATCTGGTTATTCTCAAAACAAGTATTCTGAAAAGGCTCAAAATTTGTTCAAAGAACTTATTTGTTCGGGTCAAAATTGCACCTCATCAACCGTTTTCTCTGTGCTTTCTTCATGCAGCTGTCCTAATAGTCTATACTTTGGTAAATCAGTTCACTGCTGGCAATCAAAAGCCGGTTTTTTGCACCACATTCTCTTAATAAATTCTCTCATGCACATGTATATCAACTGTGGAGACCTCGCTGCTGGTTTCTCAATTTTGCAAGAGAATTCAGATATAGCAGATATTGCTTCATGGAACACTATAATTGCAGGTTGTGTAAGAAGTGACCATTTTCAAGAGGCTTTAGAGACTTTCTTCAGGTTAATGAGACAAGGACCTCTTTTCAACCATGACTCCATAACCCTAGTAAATGTTTTATCGGCATGTGCAAACATGGAACTACTCAATCAAGGAAAAACTCTCCACAGCATTGCACTTAAATCTCCTTTAGGATCGGATACTCGGGTTCAGAACTCGTTAATTACCATGTATGGCAGATGCAGGGACATCGACAGTGCTAGAAAAGTGTTCAAATTCCTCTCTAATTCCAACCTATGCACATGGAATTGCATCATCTCAGCTTTATCTCATAACAAAGAAAGTAGAGAAGCATTGGAACTATTCCATTATCTTCAGTTTAAACCGAACGAATTTACCGTTGTTAGCATTCTCTCCGCTTGCACGCAAATCGGCGTTCTAAGACATGGAAAACAAGTCCATGCCTACATATTCAGGTCAGGATATCAAGAAAACTCTTTCATATCGGCCGCTCTGGTAGACTTGTACAGCAACTGTGGAAGACTAGACAATGCTGCTCAAGTATTCAGACATTCGCAGAAGTCAGAATCGGCTTGGAATTCAATTATTGCTGCATATGGAAATCATGGAAATGGTGAAAAAGCAATCAAACTATTCAATGAGATGTGCGAATCCGGAACAAAAGTAACCAAAAGCACATTTGTTAGTCTTTTATCTGCATGCAGCCATTCAGGACTTGTGAAACAAGGACTTATGTACTATGAATGTATGTTTGAGAAATACGGCATACAACCTGAGGCTGATCATCAAGTTTACGTGGTCGACATGTTAGGACGATCAGGTAAACTTGATGAAGCTTATGAGTTTACAAAAGGGTTGCAATGTTCAGGTGTATGGGGAATGCTTTTGACTGTATGCAACTATCATGGAGAAGTTAAGTTGGGAAAAAAAGTTGCTGAACGACTCTTTGAAATGGAACCTGAAAATGTTGGGTATTATATATCATTGTCAAATATGTATGTTGCTGCAGGGAGCTGGAAAGATGCCACTGAGTTGAGACAATCTATATGTGACCAAGGATTGAGAAAATGTGCAGGTTATAGTCTTATTGATGTTGGTTTGGGATAAATTTAAAGGATAGTACCACCTTCATCCTGTATATAAGAACTATTTGACTCCTAAATCTCCAGAATTAAAAATTTGATAGTAATATTAAATTTGTCAGTATTTGGTATTGTTTGATATTCGAAGTGTTTATTGTGTACTTATTGATTGCAAAAGATGTAAAATAATTATGAATGACTTGATAAAGAAATAATTAATGGAGTTGAAAATTCATTTGTAATAATCCTATAATAAAAGGAGACAGAGAAAATTCTCATTAAAATCTTGTAATTAGAGATTGACATAATAGTCTCTACATATTGCAGCAAAACAGGTTTGCAATGAAACTCTTTTTGGGTCAAAGAAACTTTTTTTAAGCATGGAGGAAAATAACTATAATGATACATTGCACTGATTTTGTGTGTTTATTAATTAGATATGATGAACAATTATTAAGTTTTTCAGTCCATATAAATCCTTGTATCTGAAGTCTAATTTATTGTTGGTACAAACATACTACTCCAAATATAAGTAAAACAATACTTACACTTTTTTAGGGCTGTCATTTTACGTAATTACTAATTAATCATTAAGAAATTGATTACATAAATCGAATTCGTATCACTAGTATGTCAAACTAGCATAGGTAGATTCAAAAATCAAAGCATTTTTTTTTTCAATTCAGTAATTCAAACTTCTTTTAATAAGTAAAAATATTTAGAAGGTCGTTGTAAAGATAAGTTTTTAAATAGGATATTATCATAGTTCCCAAACAAACAAAATTTTATGGTACTGACAATTTTTTTTCAAATATATATAAAAAAGTAGATTCTCTTTTAAGTAACTACTCTGCGTAATAATTAACGAGTCGTGTTACTTTTACTTCGTATACAATTTATATAGTAAATGTTGTTCAAACACATGACCATTAAATTTGAAACCTCAAAATCATACTATGATGATTGTTTTGTATGTTTGAACACCTAATAATTATCACGAGTGATGTTCAAATAGTGATTAACTATGTTCAATTAATAGTTAACAAATAATTTATATATATTATTGATATAAAAAAATTTACACTAACAACAAATCAAAACTGCATATGTTGAAGTAATTACGATAAACATATACAAAGTTAAAGATTAAACATTTATGATCGATTAACAATATGAAATGTGTCAAATTAAAGGTGTCAAATATCAACACTGAGAGAAACTAAATACATATCACTTAGGACAAAAAATTGGTTGGTAAGAGAAATCACTAATAGGGGGTTTTATTGGAAGGATGTTTTAATTATAACAAGTAGATAATAATTCAATTAAATCTTGATCCCCAGTTCAAATGCATAATTTCTAGTAATAATAAATTAAATTTACTTTTTATTGATGTTTGAAAAAAGTCCTTATTTTGTATATATGAAGCACTATTCATTTAATCTTGCGACCATATCAAAATAACGGGATAATTCACACCAATGACATGATTTCACGAAAATAAATTTTTTGACCAACTTAAGGGGCCTGAATATAATAATTCTTCTATTAGTCCGCATTAAACAGCCAAATGCAATTTGATCTTAAAATGCATGATAACCATTAAAACATCAACCCTCTAAAAAGAGATATATTCCAAAAAGAAATCATCTATCAAAATTAAGTAACATGGGATACTTCGTTACATATTCAACTGATAAATCATGCGAGCCGCGATGGCGATAAACTTAACTGTGGCATCATGAATCTCTCAAGGAACATCAAATGTGAAACCATGACCGATACAAACTCAAGTATAATCAGATTCACCCACCAAAGTCATACCAAAACTGGTCATGAGCAACTGCACTAAATATTATGGAAACATATACAAATGCACCAACCAACATATGGCCTGCATGCAGACTCTTTTATCCATTGAGAAAGATGCCTTCAACACAAAAAGGAGTATCTTATATATCAAGGCATCAAATGAATTAAAGCTGGGATTTGAGGAAAAGCACAAATTGGCGCACTGCGCAAAAGAGCAGGCTGCAACAATAGAAAACGTAGTCAGTTTTCAGTTGCCATGAAAGGTAGGTGTTCCAAAAGCAATATCCAACGCAAAAATAAACAAACCTGTCTTGAGAAAAACTCAGTCGTCGAGGTAATAATAAGACCCAGCATTCTTTTGCTCTCTGTCCTTGGTTGAATCAAGTTTGTTGATCCTTGGGCGAAAATTAGTTGGGTCTCTTCTAAATGTAATATCAAGATGCTGCAACAGTGATTACATTAGACATATACAACTTAATGTTTAAACTTTAACATGTATGGTACAAAATTTTAAAACCAACAGTAATGCAACCATTGAAAAATAATGATACTTACTGATAAGAAAAGGTTCATCCCAGTCAGCAATGATTGTGGAGAATTCGCAATACAATCAATTGAAGGTTTACCCTCATAAACAATAACTCTGTCGGCAAGATAAGTTGCCATAATGAAATCATGCTCAACTATAAAGGCTGTTTTCTTTGCATGAAGAATAAACCTCTTGATGACTTTTGCAGCAATAATACGCTGCTCTGAATCAAGATATGCACTTGGTTCATCTATCAGATAGATGTCTGCAGGCTGTTGTGTGGCAGAAGGATAGCAAATGATTAGAAAACTATAAAAGCTATTTACTTTGAAATGAATAGGAGTTTACATCTCAAATAGCAAAAATAAACACACAACAAAGGCAACTGATATAGTTCCAAAAACCATGCCACAACGTCAGCACAAATATGTCAGTTTGCAGGCTGATATAGTAGAACAGTTATGAATAAGGAATTCAATTAATATTTAGTTTAAGAGATACAAATAGAACGATCATATCGATTTCAAGTTTCCAAAAACGACAAAATTAGCATTTAACATATTTTCGTTATATGGAAAGAAATCCAGCTAACATCACCAATACAGATTTGGCTTCTCTAAAGAAATCCAGCTAACATCACCAATCATAGATTTCATAAGATATAATCATTTAATCTTGTAATCATCACTCTAAAGTAAATCACTCAGTCGGTGAGAGCCAAATTCTACTAGCATATATACTTATATAGGAAAAGATGAAGGTATTCAGGAATGTAAACAGTAAAGAAAAAATGGCAAGCGCTACAATTAAGGTGCACTAGCCATCTGAAGCAGTTCTAAAGGATGAAACTTAAAATACCTTTCCAAGACAAAGGCATAAGGCAACTCTTTGCAACTCTCCACCAGAAAGATTCACAACTTCTTGGTCCATCAATTGTTCTATAAGTAGTGGTTTCATCACATCTGATATAAACTGAGGATGAGTATATGCATCGCGAATTTTTTGATGTAGCAGGTGTCTAACAGTTGATTGGAACTTCGGACTAATCTTCTGAGGTTTATATGAAACATTGAACTCGGGCATATCCACATCAGCTCCACCTTCTACAGTGTCAGGTTTCAATAAACCAGCCTGAATAAAACGACAAGGTGAATAGATATTCGAAGAATTATACATTTTTTAAAGAAATATATAAGAGTAAAAGAATACCAGCATTCGAATGAATGTTGTCTTTCCTGTCCCATTCTCACCCAGCATCACAATAATCTGAGAATCCGTAAATTCTCCTTCAACTACATGAAGCCTGAAATTGCCTTGAGTTTTGGTCATGGTTGGGTATTTGTATCGAGCATATGTTTGAGCTTCCTCAGCACTTTCCTGAGGAGTCTCGGCAACCTAGACACAACAATAGAGCAGGTTAATCTGATAAACTTTATTTGTTTCATTTAAAATAGATAACTTAAATTTACAGAACTGAAAATTATGCACCACTGTCTAGTTTATTAGAATATTTTCATTGAGGTACTGAGCATATGAACATATAAAAACATGATGGTCAAATAAAACAAACCCTGTAGGTTTTTATTAAATTTTAAATAAATGACTTATTAATACTTAATTCCTTATTATTACCCTGTAGATCTTCATTATTCATGATTCATTACCATATTGTAAAATTATGAGCTACTTGAACCTTTCATTTTCATCACCCAAACTGGCTCTATATTCCGTAAAGAGGAGGTAGGAGATAGAATATATACCTTGAAGGTAAGAGAGTCCTCCCGAAACCTAAGATTTTCTGTTGGAACAAAGCCAGACAAGAAGATATTAATTCCTTCTCTAACTGAGAAAGGAAGTGTTACGACTCCATATGCACCAGGTTTGCCATACAAACAGCAAATAAAGTCTGATAAGTAGTCCAAGACACTAAGATCGTGCTCAACAACAATTACGTAGCTGAAAAGAGAGAATTGCAAATAAAATAAAGATTTATCTTGACAAAAAATCAAGGAGAGTGCAGATAGTGATCTGAACAATATTTAAAGCGGAAACTACTGAGAGGAAAGGAAACAAACCTATTAGGTCTGAGCAATGACCGAACAACCTGGGCAGCTTTCAGCCTCTGTTTCACATCAAGATAACTAGAGGGTTCATCGAACATGTATATCTCAGCATTTTGGATGGCAACAACTGCAATGGCAAACCGTTGGAGCTCACCCCCTGAAAGATCACCAACATTACGATCTATAACTTGATTAAGCTCAAGATCAGCACAAAGCTCTTCCTTCATATCTCTCTCATTTTTTTGGTCTAGCACCTGCCCCACATTCCCTTGCACAGCTTTTGGAATGTGGTCAACATACTGAGGCTTGATGATAGCCTGTATTATAATTTATATTGAAATAAACACAATTAGAAGCTAGAAGGAAAAACTTTTTCTTAGTGACACCCTATCTTATCAATATGAACTTTAAAAACAGTTCATTTTAAATTAAAATTAATGAACATTCAGAAAAATGTAAGCAAATAATGCTAGGCAATCAAGTAAAAATAAAAATGATTTTAAAAAATGAACGATAAAGAGTTCTGTAGTGATTGTTATAATGCTAAATTTACTTTCCAGTTCAGGATCACTGCTGAAACATGAAATCATACATAACAAACTATGGATTACATAGCTTACAAACAGATCTTACATTATGAATCACAGGGCTTTCCGATCTGTATTATTGTAGTACATTAATAATATGGCATTAAGGCTAATAATAAACCGGCCTTGGCTTTTTCCCAGCTCTTATAATATTACCTACGTTGTAGTCTCCTACCAGACTCCTACCAGTCACCTACTAGTAGCTACTTCTACATAGCATTGTCAAAAACGCTCACAGATCACAACACATCCCACATATGTAAGTTAATGTCGATGTGATATACAAAGAATTAGCATGTCTCTTCTCAATTAAAGAAATTCAACCAGACAAGGTGCATAAACTCTAAAATCACATGACAATTGACAATAGTCCAGTTAAAAGAATAAAAATAATACAAATTTGTATCACAGGTTAGAGAAACACGTAATAATTGTTTTACGCCGCCACAAAGTCTAAATCATTAAGAGATCTCTGCATACATACATAATGATATTGAATAATTAAGTACATAGACATCACCTTCAAATCATCCTCTAGAATGCGGGTAAAGTAATTCTGCAATTCAGATCCTCGAAAATAGGTCAAAATTTCCTGCCAATCAGGGGGGTTCTGCAAAGAAAAAAAAGTTAAAATGATGGCAATAAAACCTCAAAAATGTCAATCCAAATTAAAGAAAGGCAAAATTTTGTTCTTACAGTGAAACGACCCAAGTTTGGCTTCAATTTTCCAGCCAAAACTTTAAGGGCAGTGGACTTCCCAATTCCATTTGTACCAACCAAACCAAGCACTTGCCCCGGCCTCGGAACCGGCAACCTACAATCACAATTCTATTCATAAAAAATCCAAACAAAAAACACACCTCAACCAACTTTTCAATAAAACTCAGCTAAACATCACACCTGTGTAGCTTAAAAGTATTAGGACCATATCTATGAGTAGTGTCTTTGTCCAAATCCTTTGGCAAGTTGATAATCTGAATAGCTTCAAAAGGACATTTCTACACCAATGGATAACAATCTCATCATCATCATATAAACCCCACACCCATCAACTAGAAGCAAAGATAACAACAACAACAACACACCAAAACAGCATCTTCAATACCTTAACACAAATACCGCATCCAATGCATAATTCCTCAGATATGTAAGCAATCTTCGATGCAGAAGTAACCTCAATACACAATCTTCCTATAATTACACACATAATCACTCGATCATCAAAATTAATACACACAATTAAACAAAATCATAAAAATTACAAAAAAAAATATAATCAAATCTACGATTGAGCTTCAGTTTGAGAAAATTGAGATGAATAAAGGATGTTACCAGTTCTGACGACAGGGCAACTCTTCTTACACTCTTGACGGCACTTTTTTGGTTTGCATCTGTCGTTGCTGACGATGGCGATACGCGTCAATCGATCAGACATGTTGCCTCAAACTCTCTGATTACGGAGATGGAAATCGGTTCAGAGAGAGAGAGAGAGAGTGTGCGTTGCAGGCTGCAGTTACGTAACACATAAACGAATTAGGTTAAATTAGATCTAGAATTGAAATTGAAATTGAAAGTAGAAAGAAGAGCGGTGTTTGCTTACCGTGACTTCTTCTTCCGCACACGCACGATTGGGGGAGGAACGGTTGAGGGAGGAGGCAGTGAGGAAGAAGATTAGGGTTTCAAAATGATGCATCTGATTTGGGCTTGTTAGTATACCCGGCCCATATTGTGTTGCGGTGTTATTGGGCTGTGACAAATTTTAGTTTGAAACCTTTTATGAAAGAAAATTTGACCATGTACCCCCAAATTATCCCTGTACCCTCAAATATTTTTCAAAATGCCATTAAATTTTTTTGACTATTTGACTGAAAACTTAAAGCCAACATTTTTGGTACACAACATAGTTTCGGAAAACTTGAAAAAACAGTTTTCCGGTACAGAAGAGAAAAATTGTGTACCGGAAATCATCAGACCCAAGTTTTCCAGTACAGAACAGTGTTCCGGAAAACTTCATCCACAAGATTTCCGGTACAGAAGAGAAAGCTTGTGTACCGGAAAATTTCCTGCCCAAGTTTTCCGGTACAGAACAATTTTTTTAAATTTTATTCTTTAGTTTTTTAATTTTTTTAATTTTCTTCTGTACCGGAAATGTTTCAACCAAATTTTTCGGGATGCTTCTTCTGTACCAGAAAACTTCGACTCAACTTTTCCGGAAGTTTTAAAAAAAAACTCACTTTTTGGTTCTGGAAATGTGAATATTGAATAAGAGGGCAAAAATGTCATTTCATGAATAAAATGGGGGTATAAGTATAATTGAAGGGGTATGGGGTAAAATTTCCTTTATGAAAACTATAAACTATACCTCCACATATATACTCATACTCCACATTTTATACATAGAATTTATTTTATTTTTTAAAAAAAAAAGAAAAAAAAATTGTTTCACTCCCACTACATTCAACTTGATTCCAAAAAAATTTTATGAAAATTTAGAATTCTATGTGTTATAAAAATTTTGATTATGAGTATTAACAAATTTTCTGATACCCAAATATGTTTTGGTAGAATTTAGAGTTTAAATCTTAATTTTAGTGTATCGAAATTTTTTTTAAAATTTTTTAGTACATACGTATTTTTTTAAATTTGAAGTTTGTGTACCGAAATTTTTTTATACAAAATTCAAATAAAAAAAATGTGTTCTAGAAAATTTTAAAAAAAATTCCAAAATTTTACTTGGATAGACAAATTTAAAAATAAATAAAAAGAGATAAAATTGATATTTTATATAAAATATAGGGTATAATTTTTGACTTTTATTTGTCAAATAAATCCATCATTGACTCTTTTATTCTTTAAAGTGTCTTATTTTAAAGTTTTGTGGGTTGAGATTTTTTCTTGGAATGGAGATGAGGGAGAAAATTCCCCAAATAACCGTTTTCTCTGTTTTGTGGAAAACCTTTTCTGAATAATTTGTTTTTATATGTATATTTAAGCATTTTATATATTGCATTTATGTGTCTTTTCATATAATAAGTGAAAGTTTATTTTATATATTATTTTTGTTGTTATCTCAAAACTTATAATAATATGAGATAAATTTGAATGTGTTCACCGTCAAATTTGATTGAAAATAAGATAAATATAATTATTTGTTTAGGTTAACGTGGTCTTTGGAATATTTGTGGGATGGAGACAAAGAGAAATTACTCCTCCAATAATGGAGATGAAGATAGGAGATATTTTAAGTGATGGAGACTCGGAGTGAGAGAGTACTTCACATTATTGTCTCTCTCTTTGACGTTCTTGAGTGAATATAATAGTAGTGAGTCAAAAACTAATATTTCAATATACTTATAATTATTTAAGAGGTTATCTTCTCTTAAACTTTTAAAATAAACATATTTTTGAACATAGTGAAAAACATACAAAATAATATTTGAATTGAATTTTTTAAATATTTTATGAAAATAATAAAGTTGTTAAATGCTTTCAAAAATATCAACATAAGTTATGAAACTATTGTTGAAGACGATGTGCGAGTGATTGAAAAATAAAGAGTTGAAGAGAAGATAATCACACGACCTTTTTTTAATTTATTTCACCGTCAATATGATAGTCATGTATATTCATTTTGTCACACACAATTGTTATTTTTTTCAATCAAATAATTTAATTACTAAAAAATTAATCATTTGATTATTGAAGAAGCTCAATGATCCTTGTGTCACCTGACGATTCTGAGTCTTCTCACAACAACTTAGTACATTCAAGTTTGTGAGATGAATAAACTTACACTTACAACGACTTACTACGACGAAGTTTGTGAAGTAAACAAACACATACATATCGACTTATTACAATCAAGTATTTAGGGTCTCGACCACAATTAGGTCATAATCTTACACCAAAGGTTTTTAAGGTGGTACAATTAGTTAACTCTAAGCTAGAGGATCAAAAGTTTAGGTAGCATTTTGAACAAGGGAATGGCTATGGTTTGGATAGGAATATGAAAATGGCATATTTGTGTTTCTTTGTTTCCCTCTTTCAATATTTGATTTTGTATTTCTGTGTATTACTCTATTAAAAATTGAACAATTTCTGATTTTGATTATGGGAGGTGGTAAAGACAATCATGACGAATCTGACAAAGGAATTTTCTCACATTTAGCATGGCAGTTCAAAAGAGAGATTCAAGCATGGCAGTTCAATTAAGATTCAAGCATGGCAGTTCAATTAACCCAAATTTAATTTTGAATATATTATTATAAAGTTTGACATTGTTCAACCCAGTAAAAAACGGGTCGAAATAGGTTAACGCCATCGGGCTAAAATATATAAATAAATAAAACTTTTTTTATACTTCATTTTATATATAATTCACAATTATTTTCTAATTTTTTGCTCTGTAGAGAAGAGAAAAAAATTATTTAAATTAACTGTTTTAGTTTCATATTTTAATGGCATGTTTATAATAATTTGTTAATCGATGAACTCGTAAATTTTTTATTTTTTATATTTTGATGACTTATTATAAGTTTTTAGATAATAAAATATAGATGTTTGAACAATAGTATTTGTAATAAATTCAGTACTTATATACTTTGATTTCTCGGATAATATTTTCAGACGGAGTTGTAGTATTCTAAAAATATAAGATTAAAATAAAAGGGCAATTTTTTCTACTCAAGTTTTAAAAAATTTACATGTCTTTTCATTGTAACTCTAGATAGTATTATTTGATTAGAAGTCTACTTTTACATTTGTGTTTCTTTTAGTATCTACATCTGGATTCATGTAGAAAAAACTAAAGTTTTTTAGACCATCTTTTATTTTTCTATTAGTTGAAGCTAGGATTAAAAAAAATTGATTCACTCATTATTTCTAATGTAAAAGATTATTAAGAATCTCATAAATTTTGAAGAAAAAAAATATTAGCAATACTAACAATATGAAAAGATCAATTTACAAAGTCATATGTAATTTTATGATAAGAGTATTTTGTCATTTTAAAATCATTCATATCATATGAAATTATTATTTAATTCATCTCCAGATAATAAAAAAAATGATATATATTTATTATTATTATTATTGGTGTGAGAGCAAGCGAGATCAATTTCGTAAATATATCCGTAAATTAATGTATTCATCAAAAAAGCAACTAAGAACTTCCGAGGATCCACCATTAAATATGCTTTAACGCTTTTAGCAATTTAATACTTTTTTTGGCAGTTCCTTGAGCTATACATACTTTTTTCCCACATTTCCATCAATAAGTCAAAGTTCGAGAAAAGTGGAATAATAAATTTTGAATCTCTTCCGTTATATCTAATCTTATTGATTCACATTATTATTTATAAGGGAATACCGAAAACTTATTTATTTTGAAGTTAACCGAAGAAAATCAAAGTAATATTAGGCCATTGTTAAATTAAATATCAACTGTTACCTTATACACCACCTAAAGATTGGCAATTCGTTCCAAATAGTCCATTGTTAATTTCATTAAATGGTCGTAGTGTAGCTATTGTGCGTAGAATCTTTGAAAGGGTGAAAAACAAGAAGCAGAAGAAAAACCCCTTTGACATGTCCAATCAAAAACCATTCTTCTAAACACCAAAAAAGTCAATTGATTTGATAAATCAATAATAGAAAGGCGTATTTTGTCCAAGAAAACAATATAAGGGCATATACTGTCTTAAAATAAATAGTATTCCACCAGCTCAATATACTACATGAATAAGAGGTCTATTTTGACTTCATAGATGTCTTACACAGACAAAAAGACAGTGATTGATCCAATGGCCATCTAATGCGATAACACAACTGAGTTAAAAATGATAATGGCAATAAAAATGAAAATGGCAATGTACAGCAAAACAAAACAGGCATGAACTTAATTAATGCTTTTAGCTACAGTCTACAGCAACACCAATTTTGCACAGAGTATCCGATGCATCTTTGGATATTTCCATTTAATCTATGGTAACATAAACGGAATCATTTATCTTCGTCTTACGCAGAGCAACAAAAAACAAAACACGAGTTCGACCAAGTATGGATTGGCATCTTACAAAGTAATGTTTATTTATAAAAGCTATCAGCAACAGCAGCACTCCGAATCACAGTTGTATGTACATATATATATAAGATCACTTCCACTTCCTGAACATACCATGCTTGCCAAACTTTCCATGCTTAAATTTCCCATGCTTGCCAAATTTTCCATGCTTGAACTTGCCATGCTTGAATTTCCCATGGGGCATGTGACCATATCCTCCATGTCCATAGTGACCATGAGAAACATGGTGAGCACCGAATGCAGCAGCTGCTGCCGCAGCACCACCAGCAAGCAATCCACCCATACCAGCATGCCCGTGCCCAAAAGGCCCTGATGTAATGCAGAGAAGTTAGTTGCCTTCAAGCATATTACATTAGTTATAGACAGCAGATAAGAAAAACTCTCAAATAGGTTTGAATAAACAACATAACAAGTTTCAAATATAAATTGAAAATGTGGTGACGATACACTCATAAATCAAACTACCAGTTACAACAGTCAAATAAAGTTTTGGTTGTGAATGCACTCACAAAATTAATATAGTCAAAGAAAGTTTCAAATATAGTAGACAGCAGTCAAAATTAATATATATAAAAACAACACTGAGAATGTTAATGGCCGAGGACCACAAACACTGTGATGATACATTCACAAATCAAGCTACCAGTTATAACAGTCAAAGGAAGTCTCGCTTGTGAATTGTTTTTAGGTTTGTCCTAAGAAATAAAAATATATATATATATATAGAAACTTTGTATTGAAATACAATATTTAATGCATTAGTGAAATTAACTGCTATACATTTTAAAAGAAAATTGTTCTTTAACTAGGGACCTTAGAATTAGTTATTTTGCCATTGGTTTTTTAGCTAAACAATCCGACATTTGCAAATTGCAATATTAATCATACATGGTTTGAAAAACACCAATAACTCAACAAATTTGAGGCAACTCAAGAGCCGGAAGTAACTTGACAAATTTCATAACAATAACATCAAGTCTTTGTAACAATCAGATAATTAAATAACTAATATTGAAAAATAAAGAATGAAGGGAATCATACCTGGGGCATGAGAAGCAGATGGACCATGATAACCAGCAGGTGGATAACCGGAAGGAGGATAGCCACCATGAGAGTAACCAGCAGGAGGATAACCAGCAGGGGGATAACCAGCTGGAGGATAACCCCCTTGTGGAGGGTATCCATGTCCAGGTGGAGGGTATGCACCTGGTGCTGGAGGGTAGGCCCCAGGTGGGTAACCATGAGCCCCTTGAGCCATCCCATATGCTAAATGTGAGAAAATTCCTTTGTCAGATTCATCATGATTGTCTTTACCACCTCCCATTTTTCAGGTCAAAACCTAAGAAACCAGAATCAAAATCAGAAATTGTTCAATTTTTAATAGAGTAATACACAGAAATACAAAATCAAATATTGAAAGAGGGAAACAAAGAAACACAAATCAGCCATTTTCATTTTCCTATCCAAACCATAGCCATTCCCTTGTTCAAAATGCTACCTAACTACTACGTTATATTTTGCATGCAAAAAACGAAACTATTTGTTTTCATTACGGACTAAATGATCGTTAACATATGATTAAAATATTAAACCCTGATATAAACATATATAGGAAATATTATAAAATAAAGACATGAACTATGAGAAAGTGACATTGATCCAATAAGCATGAAAACAGAGTAAGAATGCACATAAATGAAATATTATAATCATAAAACGTAATCTATCAATTATTTGTTTCCTTCGAAAAATGAAATAAATTGCAATGGAAATCAGGAAGGTACAAAACAGAATAAATGAAAAAGAGGGAAGAGGGAGAACTTACGAATTAATTAAAAAAAATGGATTATTAAGGAGAAAGCGAGAAGATGAAATTGAAAAAAAAGGAAGAAGAGAAAGACGGAGAGAAAAGAGGAAAGTGGATTTAGTTATATATAGGGAAAGAGAAGAGATGAGGAACGTCATAGATCGGGTTAGAAGTTACGCGTCAGCCTTCAGAGACGCGTTAAGGCATGTTGCGACTGTCCTTCTACCGCGCGACACGTGTCATTTCGATTTATTTGCCGTTAATTTTTGGGATCACGAGAAGATATATACAAACACTAATTAAGGTAATTATAATGTTTGGGTAAATAACTTATTCTATATCCATAAGCCTACTACGTTGGTTTTCTGTATTTCAACTTGTAGTTGTGTGTAATTTATTTATTATTTCAGACAAAAATATATATACTATAAAATTGGACAAATATAAAAAAAAATTATAAGATAGTAATAGATACAAATTATTTTATTACGTACACATGATAATATAATAATATTATTTTATTTTTTTTTATATATTTGGTATACATATTATCATAATGTAATATATAATATATAATATTAAAATAAAAAATTATTATTGTGAACTAAATAAATACATAATTTTTCTAATAAAATTTACTTATAATATTTAAAAAATTTAAATATTATAAAATACTAAAAATATT